>NMRB01001389.1:51484-85869 GCA_002633025.1 Notospermus geniculatus
ATGTTACATGTAACTGTTACTCAGCTCGTCCGGTTTGAAATTCACTCCTTTTCCTCCTACGATCAAGGTTCTTAAAATACGCTTGTACAGATTCATCCTGTGAGTGCTGCTCGCCGGAATACAAATTGGTGGGCCTACCAGTCGACCAAGCCACAAGGGGCAGGTTGGGAAACCGAGAAAGTCAAAGTGATAGACTGTACCATAATATACGTGCTATCAAAATATTCATAACCAGGTAACTTTTATCATATACCGATTCGGCGTTATTGGGGGCTAAGGAAATTTATGGCAGAGAAGAACGAGGAAAATGCAACTCACCGCAGTAGCTAGAAGGCAGCTAGGCCGTTACCCGGGCGGGGACCCCTCGTGGTAGGCCTACCGTAGCGAATGTCATCGATTTGCCACCTCCTTCTAGAATTTCTGCACATAAGGCCTACTGTGGTGTCATAGTACCGTAACGGCATAGGCTAGGTACACGTGAAAATCGAGAATTTGTTGGAGAGCAGGAGGAGATTTGAAGAACCAACTGCTCCGGTGAAATCTCCAGGTAGACTGATTCGTAAACAACTTCCCCGCCACTATAACTAGGTCATGGCCACTGAAAACAGGCTAAAACAGGCATCTCTGGTAAGGCTGTTCTTTTACCATCCTCAGAAATCAGGCTAAAGCAGGCTAAAACATCCTACTTTGGAAAGTCAGGCAAAAACAGCCTAAAACAGGCCAGATGAAAGGCTGTGTTAGCCAGTTTTAGCCTGTTTAATCAGGCTCTTCTTATGATATGAGAAGAACAGCCGAAAACAGGCAAAAACAGCCTATGGAGCCTGTGTACACAGGCTAAAACAGCTAAAAACAGTCTGCCTGTTTTAAATTTCGCAGGGGTTAGCAGCAGATTGTGAGTAAAACCCTGTTTTTAAACACTGACCTTAGGACAGACATTGGAATTTACTTACCATTTGCTCCACGAACGTCAGTTTCACAGCATTCTCCTCTCTCCCCCGCGTCATCCTGGACACCAGTAATACTTCAATTTTGAATTTAAAAAAATTGTATTGTTCAGAAACAGACTGGCTTCAAAACAGTGCCAGTTTCAACCCGAACAAGTGAGTATAAAAAAACATGATATTTTGGCCAAATTTCAAACTTTTGCCAAAAACACAGTTGTGTAATGATTTCAAGTTTTATGGTGTTAAAAGGTGTCGTAGTGGCCCTAGATTATGCGCATGAAAAGAAAACGTGGCTATGAAAAATATTCATTGAGATATCACCTGGAAGATGGAGAAAGAGGTGATGTCGGCCAGACAAGTGCACCAGAGCATGTTTGATAAGAACGTCTGACTGAGTGGTGTATTGTTAAGAAGTATACCACCAAGGCTATTTGTTGAGGCATGTTCCAAAGATTATGATATTACAACTGGCCTACAGAAAGTTCTTAAAGGAGTTAGACGCCGAAGTTGTAAACACTCACTCACTGGTTTTCTATCCACGGACGCCTGCGGTGCTGCCACCTATTGTCGGTGATATGTACTGACGTGAATATCGTGAGTGAGTTGCATCGGACTGGGAACCAGTCTAACGATCACGGGTGCTGCCACCTGCACGAAGGAATAAAACTAGTTTGCCGACCATGTTTGTAAACAAACCAGCTTGTTTACAACTTCGGCGTCTAACTCCTTTAACAGCATGCAACTTGGTCCACTATTCCTAACAAGCAAGTCCATTTATTCTTAACAAGCGGGAACAGACTAAGTCAGTGATTGAAAAATCTGCTCATTACTTAGGAGAAATTTAGTGAAAAGACTTCAGATTTTGGAGGCCAAATACCACGAAATATATATTACTGACAATAATTTTATCAACCACAAAAATCCATGGGTTCTAGTGGACAAATGGCCAGAGGATCCTGCTTTTCAGTAGCTGAATTTGATAATATAGCAGCAGATTGTGAGTACAACCCTGTTTTTAAACACTGACCTTAGGACAGACATTGGAATTTACTTACCATTTGCTCCACGAACGCCAGTTTCACAGCATTCTCCTCTCTGCCCCGCATTGCCCTGGACACCAGTAATACCACTCCCTTCCCTCTCGCCTGTACCTCCCTTGGGTCCAGTAACACTCACAGCTTTGTCCTCTCCCCTGACATCAGTAACACCACTATCACCTGGAAGATGGAGAAAGAGGTGATTAAATGTAAGTGTGCCAGAACTTAGTATTCCTGTGGGCTTAGTAAGTATCCTGTAATCATTTGTAGTGCATTGTCCATGCACTGATGCCCAAAAATGTGGAAACAGAGAGGCCACAAAGATTGGCTATCTGTAAAATGGCGGTTTTATCAGCACTATTGCTAACCTCAAACCCTTTCCATGTTAGCCAACTTTCTTAGTAGTGATCTGAAATGCAGTTAAATCAAGCTTTTTTTTATAAATTACTAGCGTCTATACCCAGGGCACGCACATAATTGAAGAGAGAGTTTTGTTGGGGTGATGTTTCTACCACTGGCCAAGATACATATTAGGAATAGGGTCCAAGTCCCCAGCCTTTTTCCGGGAATTCTTAACAAGAGGAAAGTTCCTAAAGCACACCACTTGGTGCACAGTATCATATTGTTAGGACCTTTGTGCACTTAAATAGGAACTCCCAATCTACAGAAAGCGGAGTATTAACAATTAAATGCTAGAAAGGGATGATCCTCGAGCAGGGTTGGTGCTACCGATCATATTTCCACCGTAGGATCCAGCAGCAGGAACCACTCTCCTTGCCTCGTTTCATACATTATATTTCCACCATTTGCGAGTGGCAAACCAAGCTCATAAAGGCAAAATCCAATCCGACTAAAAATTTGAAGGCAAAAAATTTACACGAAAAACATTCTGACAACATTCTCTCTTCCTCTGTGCTTCGTTATCAATTTGTCTAACCTGACTTCCCGCCATTCCAGAAGCCACAGATTATTTGCATAATTCATGTGTGTCTATACTCAACTGTGCCGAGGAATGACAAAAAGACTCGAAGTGTTACAAATGCCATGGGGCTCCAAATCCACCCCGTTGACAGTGCGTGCAGTACAGTGTATTGATAACTCAGCTATTTTCATTTTGGTTGTCAGATAGATGACAGCTCAATGTGACTGCACATTGACTAGCACATTTCACGATCAGAAGGGGCCGAGAAAGCTGGTTTTTGGAGATTTTTTGCTTGAAAATTGATGAACCAGTCAAGTTCATCATCATAGGTTGGGGCCACAGAGAACGTTGTTGATAAAATACAACTTTCTTTATCACTTTATTCTTTGATTTTGCCAGAAGTAGTACTTTTGTGACAGTTGAAAATTTTTTTTACCTTGGACATATCTGTCAAAATCTCTGAGGATAAGATCCATAAGGACAATATATGTATGACCGTCCGAAGAGATTAGCTTCTTCGTCACACTGAGGACTTTCTGGGATAGATACGAATCGGAGTCATAGAGATCTGCATAATTCATGTGTTCGAGAGTCCTTGCGTAAGTTCCCTCCTTTTGAGGGAGCAGCAAACTGTGGCCAACACGATGTTCAGACTGCGCTCTGGCAACAAGCTTCTCCAGTTCACCTGACATGGTGATTGTGTTGATGTACTCATCAATCTTGGTCCGCCACTGGGTGTGACCATCTTAAAGAAAAAGTGGTGATATTCAGTGTAGACTGTATTAAATACAGTCTACACTGAACGGCACTCAGAACATGATAGACACCATAGGACATAAGGGTGCCACATTCATTTGCCTTTGAGCAGCCGAGGTGGTAACATATCCCGAGAGCTCCTCCACATAAAAAAATTCCACAGCCTTGGATGGAACTAGAACCTACAATCTTCTGCTTGCTGGGTGATCACCTCAGCCCTCTCAGCTATACAGAACTCGCTGGTGTAAGCACGAGATATGTTTATAACGTACCTAATATTACGACTAAGATCTAATAATAATTAGGCCTGTGTGTAGTCGTAATAATAGGTCTAGAACAAACATGCCCCGCGGTTACACCAGCGGGTCGGCATAGCGGAATAGACTAGGCGTTCGCCCAGAAAGCAGAACATTGGAGGGTCGAGTCCTGTACGAGTCAGACTCAAACTACAGCTGTACTTGGTAGACTCAAAATTCCTATTCCTAACAAGCCCTGAACCATTTATTGCTTAAAGATGGACAATTCTGAAATTCCTCAGGGATTGACAGGGGAAAGGCAATACATTCACTTACCCTTTCCTCCAGTAATGCCATTTGCACAGAATTCTCCTTTCCATCCAGTGTCACCCTTTGCACCAGTAAAAACAACATCACCATCGGCACCAGTCTCTTCTTTCTTGCCCTTGTCTCCTGTGGATCCCATAACAACCGTAGCTCTACCCTCTCCATTGATACCAGTGATGTTTGGGTCTCCTTCCTGTCCAAATTCTCTCCCTTTTCCCTTCAAACCAGTGACACCAGTGTTGCAAATCTCTCCCGTGAGTTTTTGCCCATTAGATCCTGAGACACCGATGTCAACTTCCTCACCAGTAACAATGGTTGGGCCCTTGGATCCAGTAACACTAATATCACCATTGACGTCTCCATTCTGTTCTTTTGATCCAGTGACTTCCTGGCCCTCAGAACCAGTAACACCACTATCACCTGGAAGATAGATACATGTAGACAAATAAGTAATGAAACCTAAGCAGGCCAAGTGCATCAGAAGCAAGTATCCGGCAATCATACTGTAAACCCTGAAATTTTCGCGAGCCTAATATTTTCGCGATTGGGGGTTAAATCATGAAAAAAATGGCGCGAAATATTCAATTGTAATTGTTAAGCCTTTTAATATTTGTCCTTAACGCGAAATTAAACGTATGAGAATTCCAAATCAACCAAATTCGCGAATTTTTAGGGTCGCGAAAATAAGGGAGTTTACAGTATGTGATGCAATGCCAATGTTTAAGACGAATGATGTCAAAACCTGCAGATAGTGGGGACGGACAAACTAATGTGCAATCCTTGCTTTAGAGGGAGGCGTAATTTTTCCAGGGGACATTTTCTGGGGGGGGGGGGGGTCCACATTATACCGGTTTTCAACCCAAAACTTTTGAAACTGGTAACTAGCCATTTTCAATATTTCCAACTTTGATTGCATTTTTCTCAAATTCATGAAAATGGATTTGTAGGGTTTTGGAACCAAACTGCTCAAGTTCTTTCCATTCACAAAAATTTTCACACATGAAACTTGGAAGAGCACTTAAAATTGCATAAAAATTGCAAATAGCAGCAAAGCAGCAACAGCATGGTTTTCATAGTGTTCTCAACAGGTCAATTACAGGTGACTGTAACTCTTGTGGACACTCGAAAGAACTCGTAGCGTTAAGCAGTAACACACCTTGCCAGTGACACAACTCAGAAACGTTTCAAAATAAGGAGGCATCGAATTTAGAAAAAGGAACCTGAGGAGAACACCATGAGGCAAAAAAATTAGCAGAAGCACTGCTGTTGGTGTCAATCCACAGTATTTGAACATGGTACAAATGAGACATCTATTGAAAAAGGATTCCCATTTCTGGAGCCCACAGGTTTCCATCATCAATGTCAAACTGAAACTACTTTAAGAGAATACCATTTAACAAAATATCATATTTTTTTTACATCACTTTGATTTTTCAGGGCTCAGATTAAGAGTGAAAGTGGATTGTCTCTAATGCAGTAATGTAACAGTATGTAGTAACAGTTCGACTGTCTGTGAGCAGCCCAATGCACTGGACTCAGGGGTGGACAAAGCGGTCTCCCAGTCACCTGGTCATGTACTGACTGTAGGAGACTTTCCATTGCACAATAGGTTTCCCAATGGGCGACTAAAAATACATCAACCAAATGATAAGCAATGTGTAGGAGATCAAGCGAGCCATCCAAGACAAGTGTTGGATAATAACAATAATGTGAGCTCTTATAGCGCTTTATCACTGTTTTACAGTCTCAATGCGCTTCATATAATTGAGGAACTGTAAAATTGGAATTGTCCACCCCTGGGACTATGGTCATGGAAGTACCTTTACCTTTTTTCTTCCTCTGTAAAAAAAGAGCTGAATATCTATTAAAATGAAATGGACCATGGACCATGAGCTCATCTCATGTGACAAGCTGAAGCACTGCGTTGAACGGTCCCCGGGGCCAAGCACAAATTTGTGAGTGTGGCAAATTTAACTGGGCACTTGATTGTGCACCGCTAATACACCATCTCTGAAAATCTGAGGACCGCAAACAGTGTAGGACATATGGAGCAATTAAGGGTTTTTCAGTTTCAAGGTCAAAGGTCAGGCTGTCCCCTCATACATCATACATCAAAATTTCTGCAGAAAATCTCGAACAGTGCGAGTTATTGAGCGGTGACAGGTAGCTGGTAGGCCTATTTCTAAGCCCTTGAATGGCATTTTGAAGTTTCGAATTCACTTTAAAACATAGTTCTTCATATATTAACTTCTTGATGATAAGCAGGTCCCCCTCCAATGGCTCCGGGAGGCCAATTAACTGACTTCTGTGACCTTCAGAAATCTTATGAGATGTACCTACCTTAACTCTCCACGGTGCTTTTGGGTCTCCATAATCATATGTGATCTCTGTGCCTGGTTCCAGCATCTTTTTCGCATATATGATCAGGCATGGCTCATCCTTTACAACTTCTTTCCTCACATATGCCGTTGCAGTTTTATGCACACAGTCGTTGGCATAACGCCCAAGGGCATCATGATGATTTGTAGCATCAATACTAGAAAGAGAGGGAAAATATTAAACAGACATACATGACGGCGGAAATTGTGTTCATCATGCTCATTCAGGCCTCTCAATTACATGATACCTGGACCAGTAGAGGGTCCAGATATTTGTGCTATGCCCAAAATAAAGGCTTCAAAAAGTGTGCCCATATCAGAGAAATGCGCCCAAACATCATTTGCCAGAGCTATCCCCTTTGTTCTCTTTCTACACAAATACATTCAATAAAGTTCTTTCACCTTTGACTTATCAACATTCTGCTCGATTCCCAGCCACACCGCAGGCTATGGGCTGGGTTTGGTTCAAATCAGGGCATAAACGGCATTGGCAATGCATTTTAATAAGAAATGAAATCCATCAAAGCAAAAATAACTCTCCTCCTTACCAAAACTTCTTCCCTCCATGGGAGAAGTAGTACATGTAATTATGGGTGTTGGATTCATAAAGGGCTTCTCTTTCGAGAGCATCATGTAATGGGAGCAGTTCTCCCCTATACGCTACCACAAATTCCCCTTCCCGAAAGAGTTTTGTCGTAAACAGTCCCTTTCCTGAAATGAAAGTAGAAACTGTCTGATGGAATACATTTACCAGCATTGCAACAGGTATGATGGAAAAAGGTAAATTAACAAGCATTCATTTTTATGTGCACTGAACATTTGACTTACCAATGAAGTCATCTATAGTCTTTACTTCAAGGCCACCTGGATCCTTCTCCAGGTATGAAATCACATCGCTTTCTGGTTTACTACGACCTGCCTTACGATAACCTGACATCTTTTACTGAAAAAAAATTAAGGGAGAGTCAACGTTCGAATTCCAAAACCCATACATGTTTGTTTGTAAACAAAGCCATACTTTCAATACCATTCAGTCACCTATTCCATGCTCCAAGATATTTTTAAACTGATTTCTGTTGCTTTATTCCTTGAGCTTGATTTAGATAGGAAAGGTGAAACTAAATTGTAAACGTACAATACAGCTAGATCCACAAGCTTGGTCTGCATAAACCCCCCAGCGGTTTGTGGGAATGTAGCGAGTTGAGCGACGAAAACCGAGGGGAGCTCGGCATGTGAAAAAAATAGACTAATCATTGCTCTAAGTCTGATGCCAGATGATATACAGCGCTGCTGTGAGCAGCTTACTGTACATTTGTGTACCGTACATTTTCACCTGGGGCCGGTGTGGCGGTGAGGCTATTAGAGACCTTGCGCTGCGTCACCACAGTCATTCTCGGAACTCGTGACGTCAAGACGTCGTTGTGCAAATCCGACGTCAAGAGAACGTAGGCCTACATTTTGTACGCGATGCAATCAGTGAGCGGCAATCGTGCAAGAACGTCAAAAAGCTGTTTTTCTATACAACGTCAGTGCATCAAAACTTGTTGCAACATCGATAAATTGTTAGGAGAAGATCTAAAGTATGTGTCTCTTTCTTGTCATTTAATTCCGGCGACTGAAAGCTGAGAAAAACCAAGTGGGAGACGTCATACGACTTGGAGCTCTCAAGACATATTTTACAACCGAGTTCACCGAGTTGGGTGGAAAACCCCGCGTCATCTGATGACGTGAGACGCAAAAAGGGAGTCACCTCAGAGTCGGAGTCGGGACGCAGCGCAAGGTCTCTATTGTTTTCCCCTGGACCGACTGGCGCAAGGGGTCTATTGCCCGGGGGGTCACTCCCTGGCTCAACATAACCCCATGTGCGTTCCTAAAAAAGCGGGAATAGGGGGTGATTTCGCCGATTTTCGGCGGGCCTGCGCAATCACAGAGAGGCCCCTTATTTCCCTATCATTCACGCAATAAGCCTATGGGCCAGCATATTTCTCCCACACAAGGCCCATCCTGAATTATAAATTTTCCCCTGCCCGCAACAAAAGGCAATGTTCCGTCGCCAACAGCAGCGGGAGGTGGCTGACAGAGCGGGAAAGGCAGCGGGACTTGGCGCGCTGACTGTGTTCATCNGAGTTCACCGAGTTGGGTGGAAAACCCCGCGTCATCTGATGACGTGAGACGCAAAAAGGGAGTCACCTCAGAGTCGGAGTCGGGACGCAGCGCAAGGTCTCTATTGTTTTCCCCTGGACCGACTGGCGCAAGGGGTCTATTGACAGGATAGATCGATAGGCTACTCACCTACACCGTAGGCCTCTAGGCCCCTATTATATTTGATATTTCTGAACCATCTGTGTTATTCATGGGAAAATTCACCCAAGCAAACAGAATTTCTCTATCAATGAGCCAGCTAACAGCATCAAAGAATTCCTCGTCATCATAAAATACAACACAGTTGAACCCAAGTATAAGCAAATCGGAACAATCCAAATTCATTTCTGAAAAACCCTCCAAAGAAGAGAGAAAATCAGAAGAGCGGAAGAAAAGCACAATTCCTGAAGACATGGCAAGGTTCATCAAAAATCCTCCATGAATTCAAATTCAAATTCAAAAAGAGTTTATTGATCAGAAAGAATACAATAGAATATTAGGCTAAGGCCCAGGCCCTTAGGCCATGCATTTCATGCATGCATGCAATGCAGTGCAGTGCGCACGAGCCCGTTTCGTCAGGAATCCCCGCCAAAACATAGCATCGGTAGTCCTACCTGCACCAGTCCTGATCGTCGATAAAATATCAAATCAATCCAGCAACTGCGAGAAAAATAACATTCTACAACAGTTGCACGAGACGAGCTATTAACCAGTAGACCTACCTGATTATGATGGCATGGAGTGGTCGAACACATGTATGCATGTCACACTACGACCATAACAAAGATGGCGTCCGAATATCTCGTTAGGATCTCGCGATTGCATGACCCATAATTAAGTGTACTAGTCACCCATGTCATATTTCCCGAAGAATTCTCAGGACTGGGACAGTTGCGAATAGAGAACAACTCTATTAGGAACCTTTTGCCTACATCTTAACAATCCGCTTTGGACTCCTTTTGGACACAATTTCCAAATTAGGGATTCCTGACATGTAGCAAATTCCTAACAACACGCCACTGGATGTACAAAATTCCTAACAAACATGCTCTGGTGCACTCGGACTATAGTGGACCTTCGGACTATAGATCGTTGCAGTTGATTGGGAACAACGTCTTCAGGCCAAACGCAGTCAAGGCGCAGCGTCACGTCAGTGTTGACGCGGCCAGCGCCCATGCTTTCTCCTGTACGTCAACGACGTCACTGACGTCCCACGTGGGTTTTGTAAACTTTTTCAAGTCAAACTTTTAGGTTTCCAAAAGCGAGTGTTCCGTTGAGCAGTTAAAGATTCCCAAGTTTTTATGACCGTCATGATCCCAAGGTTCTAAGCTATCCACTGGTATGTTTAATTAGTGGGAGTGACCAGGAACCTGGCGACAGTCGTGAGTTGAAAAGGGCATGTGTGGTCAAATTCTCGTAAACGTTGTTCCCTACTTTTTGCATGGATCTATAGTGAACCTTCGGACTACTGAACCTTCGGACTAGTGAACCCTTCTCTTGACAACAAGCTTAGCCTGACATGCCTCAGTAGTGCTGAGACAGGAGCCCAGTATTTCAAGTGTAATGGGAGGCACTTTGAACTACAGTAACTGTAGATATCATTGAATGTACTACATGCACCTAGTTCTGAGAAATACATGTATGATGAAACATACCAAGTCCTACATCATCCAACCTTACTAGCATCAAGGGTTGTAGAAATTTTGTAGGTTTATGCAGAGCGGTCTTTATTGGCACCATGTCTGTTGGCCTGCCCCTTACTTTTTGTGTCATTGGGGACTTGCTTTTCCTCTTTCTGTTTCTATGTTGGTTTCTGAAGTGTTGGAATCTGCAACGAAGATGTGTCACTGGGATTTGGAAGATGTTTCACTGTGACCCACGACTTTGTCCACTATCATATTCATAAAGCGGTTCTATCGTTAAAACCATCTTAGACTGGTTCCAAGTGTACATCACATGTACAGTTGGAACCGGACTAAAACAGTTCTAACGATAGAACCGCTTCATGAATATGACCCCACAGGCCTAGGCCTAGGCCTACAGCCTACCGGTAGGCCTGCCCTAGCCTACTTGACTCGACCCGGCCAGGCCTAGCTAGTATAGGCCTAGGCCTAGGCTAGGCCTACTAGGCTAGACATGCTAGAGGCCTGCTCCTACCAACCCATAGGGGCCTATAGCAGGCCTAGGCCTAGCCGGCCTACCGTCATGACCATAGGCCTAGGCTAGGCCCTAGGCCTACATCATGTAGGCCTATAGGCTTAGGCCCTACCGTAGGCCTACATCTGATGTGATGATCATGATCAGATGATGATCAGATGATGATGATCATGATGATGTGTAGCGTACAGGGCCTAAAAAGCCCTAGCCTAGGGGCCTATATTAAGGCCTAGGCCTACCTACCCTTCGACAAAACTGGACATGCTGCTAGGCCCCCTATGAGATGGCAAATCGTCATGATCGTCGCTGCTCATCATGCCACTTTTTGCTTTGTGCATGTTGTTGTTGCCCAGCACATGCAGATCTGGGAGAAGGTCAGTCTCAGTGTCGAAAATGCCACTGCTGCTGCTGGAACTGGAAGAATTCCAAGCAGCAGGCCTACCACTAGGCCGAGTGGATGTATTGGTGGTAGGCCTACCGGTAATCATTTCGTCGATAAGTCGGTTTAAACTGCAGCTGGCAGAATCTAGGCCTTGATCTAGGGTTTTATCATCCATTTTCCCTGATGAAATTCGACATGTTCCATGTGTTCGATCGCCATGATCTCCAACAGCCTCGTTTTGGAAGCACAACTCGTAATGTAACGCTATTTCTGATTGGCTGATGAAGGAAATTACAACATAATTTCTACCTAGGTACAAAGTAATTTGTACCTAGGTATAAAATAATTACTACCTAGGTATAAAATAATTTGTACCTAGGTATAAAATAATTACTACCTAGGTATAAAATAATTACTACCTAGGTATAAATTAATTTGTACCAAGGTATAAAATAATTTGTACCTAGGTATAAAATAATTTGTACCTAGGTATAAAATAATTACTACCTAGGTATAAATTAATTTGTACCAAGGTATAAAATAATTTGTACCTAGGTATAAAATAATTACTACCTAGGTATAACTTAATTTCTACCAAGGTATAAAATAATTTGTACCTAGGTATAAAATAATTTGTACCTAGGTATAAAATAATTTGTACCAAGGTATAAAATCAACCTGATTTATGTCAACGACGGCTTGCGATAGACGGGAATATCTTTTGTGTACCTCACGGTAACGACATTTTTTCACCATTATAATTTTGACATCTCGCCAGGATCAAGACAGACGCCGAATTTGCTATCACCCAGGACTCGCTGCCGATTCGACGTCGAGTTGGCGTCGATCCCTGAACGGGGGGGGGGGGGTGGGGGGGGGGGGGGTACAGGGTTCACATTGACCGCTGCATTACGGGCCGTATTCAAAAAGGGTGTTTAAGACTTAGACGCGTGTAACTGCATCAAATGCATGGTGGAAGTGTGTGCATTTAGTGAAGTTACATGCGTCTAAGTCTTAATCGCGCGATGATCACCCTTCTTGAATACATCCCTATGCGTGTAATATGCATTGTAATGGTTCATTTCTTACCTGTTTCTCCCGGAAATCAGCTTTTCTGACATCTTTCAGGTGTACCACTGGGGGCTGGTAGGCCTCGTCTGAATAATTTTTCATATCTTCAACCAACCTATCAACGCATTTTTCCTCCTCTCTGATTTGAAATGTCTCATCAAGGACATTTATGTTCAGGCGATGATGTCCTGAAAAGATAGATTCCAAGTACAAGTTCAAAGTAACGAGCAATTTGCAGATGCGCGATAAGGTGGGGAGGGAAAAAACAAACCTTGAGCTCTCTTTTCAGTGCAACCATTTCTATCTTACTCTTTCCAAGGAAGCTGTGTACACTTTTAGGAGGATCTGAATCCGCAGAATCATCAATGACGATAACGTCTTCATCTCCTATGTCTGTACAGGCTTACTAGATATAGCATAATCATCAAAAGCATAACATAATCTCAAACCTAGTATCCAAAGTTATACCCAGTTGAGATGTACAAAAAGTGTTATGCCTGTCATGGCTTTTACACGGGAACGAGGTGCAGATGGCACGTGCAGAGGGAGCGCATCATATGCAAGGCCCCATCAGTTGGTGTTCACTATCGGAGGCCATTTCGAGAAAAAAGCAAAAGAAGGATTTTAGTTTAATAGAGAATGCATTACACAGTCAAACTTTGAAGGTGGATTCTGCAAAATCCGTCGCTTCGAAATCGATGTGAACTTCACGAAATGTTCATTGTGACCAGCTGAATTCGAATATGCAGTTAACTCATTTCAACAAAATTTTGAACGAACCTCGTTTCTAGGCACGTTCGGGCATACTAGTAGCCATCTCTGAGAAAACCTCTTTCTTCTGATGTTAAGTTTGCTGCTACGCGGTGGCTCTGCGATCGATAGATCGACCTGTCGCGACGTCACATGTAAAATGTTGGCGTTGCGTCATGAAAAAGTGACCTAATACAAATTTTTGTACGCCTAGGAAATGATAGGGCTTACTGGATATATAAGCATAATCATAAAAAGCATAACATAATCTCAAACCTAGTACCCAAAGTTATACCCAGTTGACAACAAGTGTTATGCCTGTCATGGTTTTTTACACGGGAACGAGGTGCAGATGGCCCGTGCAGAGGGAGCGCATCTTATGCAAGGCCCCACAACAGTTGGTGTTCACTATCGGAGGCCATTTCGAGAAAAAAGCAAAAGAAGGATTTTAGTTTAATGGAGA
Source organism: Notospermus geniculatus (assembly GCA_002633025.1). Taxonomy (NCBI): domain Eukaryota; kingdom Metazoa; phylum Nemertea; class Pilidiophora; order Heteronemertea; family Lineidae; genus Notospermus; species Notospermus geniculatus. Next base: position 65,050 of record NMRB01001389.1, read on the forward strand.
ATGCATTACACAGTCAAACTTCGAAGGCGGATTCTGCAAAATCTGTCACTTCGAAATCGATGTGAACTTTACGAAATGTTCATTGTGACCAGCTGAATTCGAATATGCAATTAACTCATTTTAACAAAATTTTGAACGAACCTCGTTTCCAGGTACACGTTCGTGCATAGCCATCTCTGAAAAAACCTCTGCTACGCGGTGGCTCTGCGATCGATCGATCGACCTGTCGCGTCACATGTAAAATGTTGACGTTGCGTCATGAAAAAGTGACCTAATACAAATTTTTGTAGGCCTAGGTATATAATGATAATGAGTATTTAAATGATTAGGAATAATAAGACAAAAACGTTGTTTTTTCGCCAACCTATCTCCTCATTTTAAAGCGAATCGACAGTCGTTTTGTAAACAGAAGGATGATGTTTGTAAACATTGCCCTCACAGCCAATCAGAATGCAGGAAATGAGTGTTTGTGAACAAAGATTCGTCCCCTTTTGCATTCAAATTTTTTGGCTGACACATCGCTTTAAGGAAAAAAGCGAGGTAATTAAAGAAAGGTCATGGGGGTTTAAGATCAAATTCCCCATTTGGGATCCCTGTCAAGTTATGTTTCTGAAACTTGGAGGGATGAATGAAGGGCAATANGTGCCCCCCCCCCCCCGGGGTAAGAATTCGAAAGAGTTCGTACTTTGAATACCCAACGGAATGTTAAAATAGTACGGTACCGGTACTATTTGTACAAATACGCCTACTGGAACAAATTCTAATTTTCGATGTGATCACTTGTATACATTATCGATGAGCACAAGAATCTTGTGCTGGGTTCCAGGTCTCGGTCCAGGAACGATGGTGGCGACCTCTTCAGATTGTTGCAAGAGGTGCGTCTGACAGCCAGCCACATAACGGAATGCCACGGAACTAGGAATTTGGTACACTATCATGGTGGGCGTGGAAATAATGAGTACTCCCGATTATGTTATGCTTTTTATGATTATGCTATATCCAGTAAGCCAAATGATAGATATGAAATAAGAAACGGGTTTCTAAGGTGAAAGTCAAGCCTAGGAAATGATAATGAGTATTTAAAGGAAGATTATCATTATGCACCAATTTTGATGTTTCCTATTCCCAATGGTTGTTGTTATGTTGTACCCGAGTTGTGTCCCGGCAAAACTTCGCTCCCCCACCGCCCAACTAACTTTTATGATCCGTTTGACCATTCAAGGAGGCCGCCATTGTTCTCAATCAAAGCCACGCGTGACTGTCACGCAGCGCGTGAAACCTCGGGATCGTGACGTAACTGCGGCGGCTGACCCTGACCCGAATCAGCTGATTGTATGCCATGCCTGCACACACCATGCACGTCGTTTCACCATTGTTCACGTGTAGGTATCACAGACACAGGCCGCCGGGTCTCGTGATTGTCGGCACATATCAACATTATTCGAGGATGTTTTTGCGGGTTTTAGCCTAACGGTTAGGCCTAGGCCTACGACACTCACACGCTTCCTTTCCAGACATGAAATTGCCCTGCTCTCTCTTTCTTTTGGCCTCGTTTTATGTATTATAAAGATTCCAAGTGGTGCGCCATCACGTGCATGTCATGCTGATAATTAAGATTGGGGAATGTTGCCGATCGCAACAACTCGACATACAGCGATGTGCACCACAGACCATCTTATCTGGGTGGGAGGGTGGGAAGAGATAAAATAAATCCGCCGCGTCAGCCGAGCCCTCCCCTCAGCATGCTTAGAGCCCGACAGTATAAGGAATATCCCTATTTCCAGGCTTCGTGCAATAATTATACCTACCTAAGTTCGCAAACTAATAAAATCCCCTCCATCCAAATCCCCTCACTTTCCTTATACTATAAAACTGTTCAAAATCTCGAAAAATAAATATGGAAACCAAACAGTACCTTAGAGATTTATATTTCAATCCTGAAAATCCTGTAGCTTATACGAATATTGCGAAAATTTGGAAAAAAGTTAAAGAGGATAATAAACTTATAAAATATAAACAAGTGAAAGAATTTTTAGATAATTTACCGACTTATCAACTCCATAAACCGATTCATAAAAAGTTCTTATTCAGAAAAACTATGGTCTCTTACATAGATCAGCAATGGCAAGCGGATTTAGTCGATATGCAGGCTTATGAAAAAAATAATAAAAATTATAAATATATCTTAACTGTTATAGATTTATTCAGTAGATACGCTTGGGCTCTAGCTTTAAAGAGTAAAAGAGGTGAAGAGGTTAAAGATTTATTCAAAACTATTTTTAAAGAGTCAAAACCTGAGAAAATTCAGTTCGATGATGGTAAAGAATTTTACAATAAACATTTAAAAGACCTTTTAGAGAAAAATAACATAGAATGGTTTTCCTCATTTTCGGATAATAAAGCTGCGGTTGTCGAGCGTTTTAACCGTACTTTAAAAACAAGAATGTGGAAATATTTTACAGCAAAAGAAACTGATAAGTGGTTGGATATATTACCAGATTTAGTGAAAGGTTATAATAATACATTTCACACATCAATCGGAATGAAACCAATAGATGCAAGGAAAGAGGAAAACGAAGGCGCAGTATGGTTTAACCTTTATGGCGCTCACTTAACACACGATTTCGGTTCGCCAAAGTTTAAAATTGGAGATGGNTATAAAACTATTTTTGCTAAAGGTTATCTTCCTAATTTTACTGAAGAGGTGTTCAAGATTAAACAGATTATTTTCACTAATCCAATTGTTTATCAACTTGAAGATTACCAGAATGAAATCATTGACGGATATTTTTACGGGCAAGAATTAAGTTATGTTCCCAATCCAGAACAAAAAGCCCAAAAGCCGTATAACCAAGCCATGCAAGTTTCCCGACGAATCATTTTCTCTGCTTGCCTTCATGGCCATTTTATAAAGTTCCTTATCTTCGTGTTCCGCGGCGACCGCCAAGTCATAGAGATTTTCCAAGGATGCCAAGAGCACTCCGTTGGGGGTGGAGGACCTAAGGGCGAGAGTCCTTACCTGTTGTAAGGCAGTCTTTACCGAACCACCCTCCTGGCATTGTTTTAGACGTTTCACCTCAGCCTCCAGTTGTTCAAGTCGAGAAGCCTTTCCCGAATCAGAGAATCAATTCGACGGAATTGACTTTACACGAGTCGTCATCACACCGGTTTTCCCATCACCATTCAAGAAGGTGAACTTGGGTTTAGATTGAGCGCATTTGGATGGTGGAATTGATGTCACATTAGTCTTCGTCACCCGCTTCGTCATCACACTGGCTTTCCCATCACCATGAGCGCATTTGGATGGTGGAATTGATGTCACATTAGTCTTTGTCATCACACTGGCTTTCCCATCACCCTGAGCGCATTTGGATGGCGGAATTGATGTCACATTAGTCTTCGTCATCACACTGGCTTTCCCATCACCATGAGCGCATTTGGATGGCGGAATTGATGTCACATCAGTCTTCGTCATCACACTGGCTTTCCCATCACCATTCGAGAAGGTGAACTTTCGTTTAGGGTTAGCGCATTCGGACGGCGGAATTGACTTCACACGATACATTTTCCTCATCATGCTGGCTTTTGTCCCATATCGCCCAGTGAATGGATGTTTTCGACGGACTGGTTTTGGAATTGGAAGGCACTTTTGCTTTTTGCTTTTTACCTCTGACGTAGAGGCAGCTTTGCGTTTCTTTCCTTTTTTGCTAAGCACTGGTGATTCATAGTCCACAGTCATTTTTTGTTTTTACATGCATCTCTTCATTAAGATTTGACAGTACTGTCTCCATTTTAGTCAGCTCTTCCACATTATGTAAGTGATATGTCAGGTCCAGCAATTTTTTCAAATTGTCTCTACAGCGAATCCTTAACCTATTTTTCATCGACAGTTTTTTGCCAGGAAGAGGTAAGTAGGAAACCTGTGATTCCGATTCAGCTTGATCATCTTCAGAAGAATCCCCTGGACAGGTTGAAATTGTTGAGGAACTTGTTGTCTGCAGTGTTTCATCACTTGTAGAGGTAGCAGATTTGGTGTCATAAGACGGAGGAACATATCCGTCGATCTTACAATTTTGGAGGTCTATCATGAAAAAACTGTTCTCCTTGTATAATGGTGACAACTTATCCCAGTTCCATTCAGGGTAATGGAAAAACACTGAACAAAAGTGTTTGCATGGAAAATGATATCGCTCCCAATCTTCACACGTGCAGGAGGGCATACTTCCTGCCCCACCAAAACTAACTTTGTACACAACTTTCTTGTCTTCAAAGCTTTTGACGTGGAAGATTCCATCGCTCAACATCTCGATGTTTTCCTTTAATGTTGATGTAGCCGATTTGTATCTTGCTTCACAGTGTTCTCGGAAGTGCTCTGGCCTGTCTCGAAGAAATTCAGGTAATTCCTGAGGGAAATCCGCATAACCAGCTAATGCGGACACATTAGCATCAACGTACCTGAAATGCAAACACCCCACAAAGTAATAAAAGTCAAGTTCATAACACTTCATGAATTGAATGAATAACGGCATAACTGGCCATGCTTATGGAAAGCTGGGGCAGAACATTTGGGCAAACCAACAGAAGAAATACTTACCCCCTGTAGGACTTTACTAGGAACTTCTTGGTTATCACGGAAGCCACACCAGTCAGACATTTATCAATAGTGTCACTGAGAAAGTCATATTTCAGAATCCTGTTCTGGCGTTCGATGCCATTGTTCGTGTTTATGGAGACATGGAATCGTTCAAGTCGAAACGCACGCACCCATCTCTGAAAAGAAGAGTTATCGTGTGTTGTGGAGCAGTTTCTAACTGTAGTTTTCATCATGTGAAATTACAGGAACCTTCAACCCAGGTAGTTTTCATAACATTGCTTCTTGCACCCTTAATGTATTGTCTCTCAAATTGAAAACCAGGATGTAATAGACCTAATGAAATCACTGAAATGCCTTGAAACATCTGCTTGAAACTTACGTTGTGTTCTGGTAACCAGGTCTTTGAAAACCAGTTCTGCAACTTCTTATTGCTTTTTCATATGCCTGTCTGTTGTAATTCATTCACAGCTGCTTTATAATCTTCTTCTGTTTTAGCATCAGCAACCTTCTTCATTTTGGCCAACAGGCCGTCGTGCACAGCTAATACACCATTATCTGAGGTTTTGCACCATGTTTCCCATGCTTTAAGGCGGTGGAAATCACAGAGGTAGAATTTACAGCCTGAAAAATGAAAAAAAACACTTTTTTGAATAAATCAAGGTGCGCTAAATCACCATAGCCTAATCCCAGCAAAAATAGTGAATCTGGGGCCATATTCATGAAGCCTTCGCAACTTTGCGTTCACGCAAATCTATTGTAAGGCAGTCAGTGTACAATAGGGCGCACACAGCTAAACAACACATTATTTGGATTTTGCGTGCTCACAAAGTTGTGACGGCTTCTTGAATGTTGCCCCTGGTTCGTAACAACCTCTACGTCATTGACATTGAATTGATTACACAGCAATAGGTGTAGGTGTAGGTGTAGGTGTATTGAGATCTCTAGTGTTAAGACAGACAGAAGTGGGTGTAAAGAACTGAGTGGAGCAAACGTGAAGCATTATGAATAGGCTTTTGATGCCAGAATTTTGGCAGAATGAAGCCATGAGGATACCACCACCAAGACAATAAGCCAACAAACAGACAGATGAATACACACATTAATGCATCAAGTTTTAAAAAGGAAAGACTTACATTACCCCGTAAAATCATGAGAAAACTAAAAATAAAGAAATTACTTGATATGAGGGGCAGTTGCAATTATGAGGACATTATCTTCAATGAAAACAATGCAATTTCCAAACTTACCAGGAAATACACTCATTAATTTCCTCCGTGCAGAAATCAGACATGAAACAGCCAGGACTCCAGTCTTCGTTCCATCCCTTGAAAATTTTCAAAGCCTCTTCAATAGCTGCCTGAGTTTCGAATTGCACGACAAACCATCCTACAACTTGATATGACACATTTGTTGGGACACATAAAAAGAATAGTGGCAAGGCATACCGGGTTGTTTTATATGTGGCATCTATTAGGCAAATTTCATTGCCATAGCGCTGAAGAAGCTTTCTTTGGAACTCTGTTTGGTGGCATAGCAACAACGTCTTATCATTTCCTTTGCTGCCAAGAATGTTTTCAAGGAGGTACGGCGTACTCGTTTTGTGATACTGCACTTGTGCGGCGACACTGTCTGACCTCGGCATTGGAGAGTGGCTAGTTCTCCAGGCGTTTTGTTCAGCCGCCGTCTACGTCTGTATGGAGGTTGGCCCGACAGGCAAACACGATAATGCGATAAACGGAAAAAATCGTCCAAATTTCACAATTTATTCTACTCGGATGATAACAAGAATCATTAGGGTTCTGTGTAATATTGATGTCTATAATCCCTCGAAGTTTTGCAGCGATACATGGCGTATTTTATTAGATATTGTGCGGAAACCATAGATTGGATAGGGAGAGAGATCGAGAGAAACTCAGTGAAAACAAGGAAGACCACCCCATTGGGGTGGGGCGGTCTTAATTAGAAATCTCCACCCTATCCCGATTTCTCTCCACCATACGTTGGAGCTCCACGTACAGCTCCGCCTCCTTGTCGTTGGCGCTAACAGCCGTCGAGGCCAGATCTTCCAGGGCCGCGAGTATCAGTGGGGTGCTGGGCTTCGCCTGGAGCGCCAGGCTCCTTACCTTCCGTAAAGCGGCCTGCACCGCCCCTTCCGTCTTCTTTTTCTCGCCGCCTCCAGCTGACCCAACCTGAAATAATGAACCGCAGTGAGCCATGGTACAAGTAACCCCCGGGGGCAAGAAAAATCATTCCTCAATGTCCAGAGGGCCACACCCACATGTACTAACAAGGGCTCCGTCCCAGATAAGGGTCACGATGAGAAGTATAACCCAGCCCCTTACATATCCACCACCCACCGAACTCCGATGACCCCCTGACTGACCCACATACTGAGCAGGACAAACCTGTGTGCCAGGTCCGGTTCCTTCGCCACTGTTGCCGGCGGGTCAACACGTTCCTTCTTGGAAGCTATCAGTGGGGTGGGTTCCACTGCCGTCCTCTTGGGTGCCCCAATTGTGGCTGGAGGTGGAGGCTCGTCAGTGGGGCCTAGGGGTGGTTGCAGATCCAGCTGTTGTCCCGCAGGCTGGCCCACCTCATTCGCCTGGAGTATCCCAAAATGTAAGGCCAGCCGTAAATTCTCCACGTTGGGCTGCAACAAGAGGAAAGGTTAAGCAAGGGTTGTCCGTACCACCAGTACCTACTATAGCGGTACCAAGCCCCATGACATCAAACAGACCCTACCTAGCGCTGTGCCGCCAAACACCCGTCATCATTCCCCTAGGGAAACGGCCCGGGAACCGATAAACGCTTACCTCCCTACCTGCTAACCGCAGGAATTCGGCGGGCTCCTCTCCCGTCAATTGGGTGAAGGCAGTCCTGAGTGGCCCCTCTCCCAACTCCTTCGTCGATGCAGCTGCCGACATCGAAGCCAAATGTTCCGGGGGAGGGCCCCTATGGGCCGCCAGACGCTTAAGTAGCGGAAGCAGATTCTGCCCCCTCAGGGAGTGGCGTCTCTTGAGTGTCACCAAGGGCACCGGTACCGCCATGTNTGGGTTTGCTAATTGACCCAGGCTAACCTCAAAATTACCAAGGTGGAATCTACCCTTTTGATTAACCATGCCATTTGGTCATTGGTTACCCCGCTACAGGGTCAATTCAACCAAACTTTCAACCAAATGGTAATGACCCAATCATTGGGTAGGCCAAATAACCCAGCAATTTTTAGAGTGCGCGCTGAACTTCTCTTTTCCGATATGCAGACCGTGGTCTCTTGGGTGGTGTTGGCTCGCTACCATGATGATGAGTGGTGGTGTCACTGCCGGGGGCCGGGCTTTGACCATGTTGACTGGTCGAAGGTGACAACAGGGTTCTTCCCTCTGGCAAAGCAAAAAAAAATTAATGACTTTTCAAGGGCTGTTACTGAACTTTTCAAGGACTTTAAATTGGTAGGCCAAGCTACACTGACTGAGAAGAATTCTGCGAAGAAATTAGTCCTTATACCGGTAATCACGCAGGCCACACTCAAGAAAATAGGCCCTAGGGCCTAGGCCTAACGAGTTTTAGACCCTACCGGTAGCCCTAGATCCCTTAGCCTATAAAAGGGAGAATAATTCATTCAACAGAAGAACAATAAAATATCAAGGACTTTCAATACGACTTTGACAAAATGTGTGCAGAACCCAAGCACTTTTCAAGGCCCTTGAACATATGTGGGAGGCAAGGCCATAGGGGCCTAGGTTAGCAAAATTCACTGATCAAAGCTGATCTACCAAACTAGGCTAGGCCTACGCCTACCGGTAGACCTAGGTAGGCTAGGCCTAGGCTAGGCCTAGCGTGATCAAGCTTTTCAAGGCTGTGTATTGGCGTACGAACCCAGGGTTGTGGTGGCAAGTTTTTTAATGTCGTCACGCTGCCGGTTCGATTCTGGTCAGAGTCCCAGATTGGATGTGTGATTCAGGTTTTATATGACGCCGCAAACAGATTAGAAGTCCCCGCCACAACTTGTAGTACTACACCCAATTGATTTCCCCTTGAAAGATTGACGACGTCATAAATTCCTATATAAGGCCTGCTAAGTTAAGAGGAACAACACAATTCAGCCTGATGCTGCATTATAAGGATTATATTTTTGAAACACACTTCAAATAATTTAAATTTGATATAATTTCAGTGTAGTTTATTCTTTACTCATTTAACCAGCGGATAATTGTGGCTTGTGATGATGTCCACTAGATGTACTTTTCAGATTGTTAATCCGTCATGAACCTGTCATGTAATTCAGGAAAGTTCTCTTTTTGGTTCAAGTTTTTTAATCAAAATTTCAATGTGTTACTGTTGGATTATATTAGAACTGAAGACAATAATATGTCCAGTGATGAATGAACTTTTATATGCACTAACTATGTCATGATGATTGCGTTATCAATCTGCATGAATAAGCCACAAAGAAAAGGCTGACAACTTAAGAATCGTATGTGATTCTTGGGCGAAGGATGATAAGCTACGGCTCTTATCAAGCACTTCCTTAACGAGTTGCTTTAGTGATTGGTCACTGATCTCCACCGCAGCCTTGAGCTTTGAGCAAGCAACTCTCTTGACGCCTTTCCCTCATCCCCCCATCTTCAATTTCTGGTCCTTCAGTGCCCCTTTTTCTGCCTCTGTCAACATTTTGTTGACAGCATCATGAAGGTCCTGTCCCATTGTCGTCAGCCCCAACACCACCTCTGCCTCTGCATTCTGAAATGAGGAAAACTTTGCTCAGTACATTTCGCCGACCATATATGTCATATTCTCCTTACATATTCTGTTGATGCCTTGCTGTGCTTTCACAGACACACATTTATTATTACATAAATGTGTTCTGACATGGTTGATTGAACTGCTTCGTACTCAGTCATCTGTGACAGTAAATTGGATTTCTTGGTGTCATAAGAAAGAGGACATCATTAGGTAATAAATGGTGGTTGCCAATTTCCAAAATGTTTAGCCATGTCCAAGAAATTAACAAATTAATCAGTTTCTTTTTTTCTGATACACACTGTATTATGGGCTGTATTAAGTCTTAATCGCGCGATGATCATCCTTTTTCGAATACGGCCCTATGTGTGTAAGGTGATATCGTATGCATTGTGATGGTTTATTTCTTACCTGTTTCTCCCGGAAATCAACTTTTTCGACATCTTTCAGGTGTACCACTGGGGGCTGGTAGGCCTCGTCTGCATAATTTTTCATATCTTCAACCAGCCTATCAACGTATTTTTCCTCCACCTCTGATTATGTCTTACCTGTTTCTCCCGGAAATCAGCTTTTTCGACATCTTTCAGGTGTACCACTGGGGGCTGGTAGGCCTCGTCTGCATAATTTTTCATATCTTCAACCAGCCTATCAACGTATTTTTCTCCAGCTCTCTGATTTGACATTTTTGAAATGTCTCCTCAAGGACATTTATGTTCAGGCGATGATGTCCTGAAAAGAAAGATGCCAATACAAGTTCAAAGTAACGAGCAATTTGCAGATGCGCGATAAGGTGGGGGAGGGAAAATACAAACCTTAAGGTCTCTTTCAGTGCAACCATTTCTATCTTCCTCTTTCGAAGGAAGCTGTGTACACTTTGAGGAGGATCTGAATCCGCAGAATAACCAATGACGATAACGTCTTCATCTCCTATGTCTGTACATGCAGCAGTTCCTGATGTCCTGGCTGTTGGCTTTGGTAGAGTGTGGGGCATTTGCCTATCACAAGCGTCACCGCTTATTCCCATTGCTCTGCTGACATAATGTAGTATTGGGGGAAATCAGGCATGCCAGCAGAGCGTGGCAAGGCACCTCACCGATAATCTTAGAATTGCGGGTTGGAGGGTGGATGCTCTTCACTACCATATTCCGGTTTCTGGAGCGATAGTATGCCTTGTGGCATCTTTCATCAGCTTTCCTCCCCACGTCCGTTCCTTCCCGTCGCGTCTAACACAGAATGATTGAGCAATGGGCTCGCGCATGCGCCGCTTGTGATGTTTGCCTATCACAAGCGTCACCGCTTATTCCCACTGCTCTGCTGACATAATGTAGTATTGGCGGAAATCAGGCATGCCACCGACCCTACACACGCACATCCACCCGTATTATGGCATTCTTCACATCCCTCATTTTCCCCAATACTTTCCTCCAATACTACAGCGTGCAATGGACAATAGGAGCCAAAAATCACCATCACCTCAATNATTTATTTCACATTTACAGAATAGAATACATTACACAGAATAACTACAATAGCACAATGGTACTGCTCGAAAAGTACCAGTGAAAACCATTACGAAGGTTAGAATCATTCTAACCTACGGCCAATATTTTCAAAGCTGTTTTATCCGAAACCTGTTTTAATAAAAATCTGTTCTAACATAAGAAGCATTTTAAATTCATATTTTCAAAAGTGCTAAACGCTGTTCTTCCGGAAATGTTGTTTCAGCCAGCATTTTAAATGTTTAAATGTGTTTCAACATGGTTCGTGAAAAAGATGTATTGCGTAACACCACTATAGGTGACGGGTGTTGCATGGGGATGATTAATTTCTTGCGGCAGTGCCATAGGCCTGGAAGTGCTAGAATAAAATGCATTTTAGCATTAAAACAGCTTTGAAAATATGGGCCTACATGTTTTGTGAATACAGCCTCCACCCTATCAGACAATCTCGTACCCAGATCTACCTCATCCGAGGATATCTCTGGAAAGGGCTGGCGACTTGTCCAAAATTTTTGTTTCCCACAATATTTCGTTCTTCGATGACTGAAAAAGATCATATATGCCTAAAGAGCCATATAATACACCCAAAACACGAAGTTGTTTGAGTATTAGAGCAATTTTGAACGAATAGTTTAGTTGGGAACATCAAACCGCGGTGTCAGCTTCGGGGTGATTTGCCTCAAAATTAGTATATCGCGCATGCGCAGTATTCCTGAAGTCGTCAGCCCTTTCCAGTGGTGTTGTAGGAACATAAACCCACTGGGGACGAGTTTGCCTATCAGACTTGTCCACCGACTCCGCTATGCGCCCAGCAACCACCCCGGCATCTCTGATAGCTTTCACCCTTGTATACTAGTAGTACCTGGCCGACTCCTCAGTATTTCATCCATGTGCCATCATCTCCTCCTCCGACTGCTTCCTTTTCGGCAAGGTCAAAAATCTCCTCCAGCGGACAATCAATGATACCACGAAGGAATTCCTCCATTTCTGCTATTGTGGTTTTCTCCGTTTCTACATCCAAACTGATTCTTGCCTAGCCCTTGACATCATCGATGTTGGTATCTGTAAGCCTCTGTGGCAACAAATTCACCCCATTCAGGGTGTGCCGCTTTTTAAGCACCGTTGGTAATACCATTATCTGCAAATATCAAATACGAATCTGAGCTCCTAGAAGGAACTTTCTCCACCTACAACGCTAGCACGATGTTCCTAGGGCCAAATTCCAGGCCTCAACTACGTTAGGCCTAATAGTGTACAATACCATATGGGAAACTACGGGCCATATTCATAAAGGGTGTTTTTCTCTTAGACGCGACTAACTACCAAAAACGCTGACTAAACAGGGGATAATCGCACGTTCAAGTTAAGCTACGTACACATGCATCCGTTTTTCCGACAACGAAAATGCGGCAACGACAATGCGGCGACGACAACGTCAACGGCAATGCGTTTTGGGTGTACACATGACTACGGCTATAAGTATACAAGGGGACGAATCTTACCAGCAAATGCGACATGATGGACGACGACGACGTTACCATATGTGTACTTGCCACGTGTACTGATGTAATATAAACGCATGACTTTCGTCCGACAACGGCAAAAAATCGCTCCTGAACCGATTCCAAAAATAAACGGATAATCGTATCGCATTACCGGATAGTCGTATAACCGTCCCGCAGTCATGTGTACGGATCAATTCATTTTCCTACGATCGATTTTTTTGCCGTTTCCGTATTGTCGTTGCCGCATTGTCGTTGTCGGAAAAACGGATGCATGTGTACGTAGCTTTAGACAGCATTTCATAAAGAGTGATTAGATCAAGAGACGTTTAACCAACGTACAAATGTAGACACCCGCGTGCAAGTAACAAAAGAAATGTTAAACGTCCCAAGGGGCTTGTTTATCTCGCGCACAAACTGTCATTTCGCCTTAGGCGCGCTGAAGCTTCGCAGTGAATCCACTCCGTATCCTCGAATTAGGTGCATAGGAAGCATGGGAAGAGGCAGAACGAAGGCAGCCTGTTGATTTGCGTGTTTTTACAGATCATACAAATCCAGGAATCACGTGCGACAGCATCCAATGCCACTTGCTTCTTCTGATTGGCTGTATAGCATCTGAACGTTTGTTTTCAATCACATCTTTCCGAATGTTTCAGCCTCAATTAGCCACATCCGCTGATTGGCTGCAAAATTGTCACAAAGCCTAGTTCATACTTCGACGCAAAACCATCGACGTCCGACACGCAATCAAAATCTACGGTGCCATGATGCATGACCGGGACCTTTGTTCTGACATGTTACGTACTTCGTTACATGATCTTTCAGTGACTGGGGAATGCCCGCAGCAAGAAAATCGGTGATTAAGCGGGAAGTTAGACGCGGACAGATAAACGGCCGATCATCTCATGATCTCTTGTTGTGAATTGCGATCATCAAGGGTGTTTATCCACACGCGTACAAACCTGTTTTAACCAGCGTACAAAAGTTATCCGCGTCTAGGCTAATCGCGCGATGATCACCCTTTATGAATACGGCCCTACATGTATTCCATGGACTGATCTTTGTGTCATGTTTCCTCGACCTCTCCGGTTTTGGCCCTGATAGCTGTGGTAGCGATTGTTGGAGGCAAACCTCCGGAACGTTTACCTCTGTGACCCTGAAAAGTAGGTCAAATCAAAAACCCCTTACACGTCATGTACACACAGTACACCGATGATCTTCAGATGCCGTCAGCTTCACTTCCGGGGTTGTATGGTTGCTGTAGTGTGCTGCCGCCACAAGGTAAAAAGGATTTGCCCGCATCATCTTCTAACTTGATTGTTCTGATGGGAATGTTTCCACCATTTTTGTTAGAAGCCATGTTGATGGGTCAATCCTGCAGATAGGAAAATGATTCACAAAGCTGTTCTAATTCAAAAGAAAACAAAATTGTAGATTGTACACATCTTCAGCAACCCTTACATAATTGTTGTAAGATGCATGAAGCAGATTGAGACAGGATTTCTGTACTTAGGTGGGCATTCACAGGGCTTTAGATAATTTTAGAGGGCAAAGAGTATCATACTCTTTTCTTCAGAAGTTGAAGCGTATTTTCACCTCTTCAAAGGAGTATTCCATTCGTAAAGTTCAGCAAACTAATAAATCTCAAGGAGTATTTCACTCCTTCAGTTCTTTCTGGAATAGAGGAGTATTTGGAGATTTCAAAGAGTATTTTAAGCAAATACTCCTCTTATCTTAAGCCCTGATTCAGGGTCTTGATATCAGACAGCTGTGGAAGTTTTGTCTTCCTATTGAATATACGCTGTTCGAGGAGAACCTGGGCCAATTATTGACACTCGTCCCCCAGAAGACCTCCATCAGCTTCATCAAATCTTCAGCCTCATTCGTGGATTTGGTGTCTTTGGCCTGTATGGCTCTGCCAAGTTTCATGCCAATCATTCTCTTTATATCGAAACCCAACTTGAGAGCATTTGACGGCTTATACAATTCATCTTCGTCATCGATATCTGCTGCAGCAGTCATGAGCGTGGCATTTATGAGGCTGTCAATAATAATAATTGTTTATTTTGCAAAATAGTCATATTACATGGTAGGAGGGCCGAGGCCAAAGCATTATTGGCCCTTCAAGATAGATAGTTCCAAATCGACATCTCGTTGCTAGGTGGTAATGACTTTATTTTGCGCAGGTTAAGAAGCATCCTAACATTAAGTCTCATCACCTAAACTTCCAGTTAGTACATTCACTGATGAAAGAGTGGCCATGATTGGGGAAGGTGGGGTTCCTGAAAAAAGAAACAAAATATGTATACATTTTCCGCTGTAATTGTGGTGATATAAATAAATGAACATGCATTAGGCCTATGAGGATGACCTATTTTCGCAAGATGGCCACTAGCGAAACTCATCTATACATGGGCTTGTGGCACCACATATCTGAATGACTGATATACAGTTGTAGTTGACAGTACTGGCAAGTCAATGTGGACCATGAAATGCCCAAACTACTCTAAACTCCCACTTAACTGTCCCATTCCTGAACTTGAAAAAAATGACTTAAGTCCTAAGTTGAACGATGTGGTCATTTTTTCCGAGTTCAGGAATGGGGCAGGTATTTAGTGGGAGTTGCACGATTTTTCGTGAGGTGACATTGCCTCGATTCTGTCCTGCTTAACGGTAATATCAAGTGCCATTGGAATAAGGCCCATCAGACAATTTTCAACATCTGTGACATTGTTGTTTTCAGCTTTGCCTTCATTAATGTACTTGTTGGTCAGCAGCAATGAAAAGGGATGGTGATAGTCGATTGCGAATTCCCTTGTTTCATCATTGTGTTGCATTATGAGGGTTGCATCAATATCTCCTATGTTGAAGCCAAGGAGTTCTACCTCCAAATTCTCCGCTGAAGGGGTTGTTGTCTGAAGTAAGAATTGAATGAATTATTAATGGGATTGTGTAATTGTTGTTCAATGGGGAAATCGCATGATTGCTGATACTTTATCCCGACAGGTTGGCAATCTGAGCGATGTGCCTGCAGAGATGTCAGTGACATCATTTTACGTCTTGATGTTGTGTCATGAAAAGGTGGCTATATTTTCTACAGGAATAATGAAACAGAAAGGTTGCTTTTATCAACCTAACTGTTTATGTTAAGGAAAAGATAATTAGATTAAAGAAATTTTAATCTCCTACAGGATGATGTAAAGGTTACTCTCAGGCAATCAACACAAATAGGTTACTTTGACACAGACTTAACCCACATTGGGGCAGCTACGGCGTACACGTTTTGGCTGAATCTGAGTGCACTACTAGTGCACTGCTGTAATGCGCTGCCCCATACGGGGGTAAACGATCAAGTGTTGTAATTTTAGTGCAAATTCTCTGCTCAAATTTTGAGTGAATGTTTTTAAGCAAATGAAATATAGCCAAAAGAAATTTAGTACTACACATTATACTTTTGGCAGTCCTTCCTGCTATGCAATGAACATAATGGCGTGGTCTTACGTGGATTGTTGTGTGGTCGTTGGACGATAAGATTACATTGTTTGAAAACGTGCTGACGGTGGCGTTGTCAATTCTGACGAAGTCTCCGGAATGTACTGATGCTTCCGATAAGTTCCTCCACAGGGAGCATTTGATTGTTCCAGTATTGTCCTTGAGTGTGATGTGTCTGACCTTTGTTGGGGTGCCTCTTACAGGGACTGTAATCGCTTCTTCATCCTGTAATAAACAATTGAGTTGTAGTTTGTAACTTTTTGCAAGGAGAACATGGATGGCTTACTAGATTTAATTTAGTGTTTTGACTTCATAGCAACTGTATTTTCAAATGAATTCAATGTTTAAGATCTTTGCTGGAAACAAGAAAACGCAGATCCTATTGCAAAGTATTCGTAAAAAGAAGATAGTAGAACTTAAGATCTTTGGAGTCTTTTTTTTTTGGAGCGGTGTGTTCAGTGACAATTTATTAAAATGGAACACACCTGCTGGATTGTCCCAGACACAGATACAATGGCCCATATTTTCAAAGCTGTTTTAACGCTAAAATGCATTTTAGTCCAGCACTTGCATGCTTACATGCATGCAAGTGCTGGACTAAAATGCATTTTAGCGTTAAAACGGCTTTGAAAATATGGACCAGTGCGTTTCACGGGTGACGTTTTTGCTTCGTGAATCAAGATCCTAGGTCCAGGTGGTGGGAAAACAATTTCCCTTGCTGCCTGCAGTACACTTTGTGGGATGTTGATGTCTGATGTACGGTATACCTTTGTTCTTTTTGTGGTCGATAGATGTGATTTCTTGCTGGTGTAACCACATAGAAAGACGGTTTTGTTTGCTTTCAGCTGATTCATCAGATGCTCCTCGTAAACCTGAGGTTTGGTGTCTCCTCCTTCAGGAGGGCTTTTGTTAGATTCCAAGTTGAAGGCATTCTGAAAATATACAAGATATATTGGTTGAAATAATTTTCAATGTATTTTGAATAAAAAGTGCATGTCGCATGTACTGCAGAAATCTTTAATTTAGGAAATGTTACTTCTGGCACATTTGACAGATCATTGACCTGGTAGTTTTCGCGAACGTTTATGAGAACATTCACTCGTCCATAATGCTGCTGATGTTCAAGATCTCAGTACCTTGAACACTTATTTCAAGATGTAAAGGAATCGGATTGGCGAATGCCTCCTCCAGGGAGATTTGCTGATCATCATCATCAATCTTAAAACCGGAATTCTCTTTGAGGAAATTCTTTACAACAGTTGTGGTGGTAGTGTATTCCTCTTCATGCCGTTTTTTGTTCACAACAAGGAGAGTAACATCGTTGTCCTGCTGTTGAATCCCCACTGCGCTTATCTGAAGGATTTCTGTTGGTGGGTTCTGTGTCTGAAATAAGGAGAACAGAAATTGTTGGCAAGTTGGGATGATGGTTTGGACCTATAAGTTAACCCATTAGATACCATAGAAATTACAAGTACAAGTACAGGAGCTTTTGTGTTCAATAGGTATTCTGCTTTTTTCATTTTTTGACGATTGCACATATTTTCTCAAAAAGAGATAGAAAAAGTTGAAGATCATGTGTCAAAAGTGATATTTATATTGATGCTAGGTATACCTTGGAATCCGCTAGAACAGAAATATAAAAGGAAGTCAGTTTTGATGTCATGTGGAATCATTTTTCATGCAACAAAGACCAACTGCAGGAACACCCAGTGGTATAGTTAACATTCAAGTTTATTCAAGATTGTCAAATCAAAAGCAAATTCAAGATCAAAGAGCTAGGGGGTTGATAACACTCACTTCTGCGACTGTGTTGGATGTGGATCCAAGCTGGACAATGTTGTTGAACGAACCGACGTACACGTTAGTTAATTTCACATAGTCGCCAGCCTGTACTTGGGTTTCACTTTTTTCTCCCACACATTTGACTGATGCTGTGCGGTCTTTTATCATAAGATTTTTGAGTGGATTTTTTCAGGTGATACAAGCTGGACCGGTTCATCCTGTAGAAAATTACTCTACCAGCCACTTTCAAAGCAGCCAGTTTCGGTCATAGACAAGTAGAAACTAGTGGAGTAGAAGTAGGTGCTTTGAAGTAAAAGTAAAAGTTTATTCATATGAAATGAAGTATTTACTTTTACTTTCAGTGAATACTACCTAGTAGATATTTTACTACTTACTTCTACTAGCAAGTTAATACTCTTTTTTTATTCATATGGCCCATTGTGGGCTGCTGGACCAGTTGATGTTGTTAGAATAACAGTACAGTTTCCTGGGTTGTCAGCAACTGACTGGAGCAGTTTCCTTGCTTCGTAGGATATTGCCTTGATCAGATGACTTTTTTCCAACACCTGCTGAACCAAATACAAACATTCTTTGGGGTTCTGGATTTGTACCTTGTTTCTTTAGCAGACACCACTTTCTCACAGAGTTGAAGACTACGGTTTGCTTTTCATTTAGTGATTGAAGTACTGCTCTTATCTGCTGAGCTGTATCATGTTGTGTAACAAGCTGTGGTTACACTACATAAATCTCCGTGCTTTCCCCGGGGATTTTGCGGTTACACCTGTAAATCGCCGGGTCTAAATAGACCCGTGTCTGAAATCCCCGTGCTTATTAGCCCCAGCGATATCGAAGGGGCAACGCCAGGGCTATTTTAAGCACGGAGATTCTATGTAGTGTAACCGCAAAATCCCCGTGTCTATTTCTAGTTCCACGCACCCCGACAGACGGCGATGCAAATTGATGAGTGAAGCGCATGCGTATAGGCTATTTCACGCCTCCAGCAGCCACTTAATTATGCAGAATTGCCACATGCAGTGCCCCTATCGCCGGGATACGGAACTTATTACCAATCGCATTTTAAGTAGTGTAACCGCTCGCCGTGTCAACGCCGTGTTTTTTCTGGTTCGGAAAAACCCCGTGTCTCAAAAACCCCGGGGATTTTGGATAGGTGTAACCACGGCTACAGTCTCTATTCCAATAGCACCAAGGGCTACTGCATCAGATGAAGGATTGTTGAGTTCGGGTATATTGTCACTTTCAGTTTGAGGAATATCATGTTCTGAAACCATGTTTTCTTTTTCAACAGTAGTGTCGAGACGCTCAGACTCAGTTGATGGAGCAATCTGTGCCCAAGCATCTTCTAACAGAGGATTTTCCTCGAGCTGATCCATAGCTAAATCTATTGATGCTGCTGCTACTTCGAACTCCTGCCTGTTGCTTTCAACAATGGTGAGCACTCGTTCTGGTACTGAAGACCCCAGAGGTAGTTTGACTGCAGCTTTGTCATAGAAATCTTCTTACAATTCATATGGTTGTGGACCCAGCTGTGCATATCTGCGGAATGGCTGTAATTTCTTTCAACAATGGTGAGCACTCGTTCTGGTACTGAAGACCCAGGTAGTTTGACTGCAGCTTTGTCATAGAAATCTTCATACAATTCATATGGTTGTGGACCCAGCTGTGCATACCTGCGGAATGGCAAGTACAAAGTGAGGATGCTGTGAATGTGGATAACGTGCAGACTTTACAATGGCAGGATTGCCACGAGATCTCTTCTGGATGTATCCTTTTCCATGTTGAAGCTGGATGATAGGTGAGGAATCAGGTTGGGTAATTCATCATCATCATTTTGTGCTACTTGATGATCTGCCCTTCGCTCAGCTTGTTCCGACTGCTTGGCATTGAGAGATGTCAGAATTCTGTAGTGAGAGACAAAGTATGCAAGACACATAGCAGAAAAACGAGGCTCATCTAGTCTCGCCATGTACCTGTCGACAATTGAAGTCATCCAAATGTCATTCGTGACTGAATTGTTTTCAAAGGGAAACTCATTTTTGTCGGGTTCGGGTCAGTCGGCACGTAGATAACTTGTCGAGAACTGTCTTTGAGTTTCATGCCAGTTACTCGGTAGACTGCCTCTTGAGCACTGACCTCTCGATTCTGAAGGTACACATTGCCTACAAGTCTCATTTCCTGGACGATATTACAATCTCCAGATTTGGCATCGTCCTGAGCCTGCTTGAGAAGAGCACTCATCTCATGTTCAGCTTTGCTGATGTAACTCAGAATGTACATGATACAAGCCCATGCTGCATCAGTCACATACTGATAGCATGCAATTTATCACATTCCTTACAGTTGAGTTGAGTTTCTGCTTTGAGTTTACTACTAACAAATTTTGTTTTACTGTTTACTGTTCTTTGTTGGCTCAAGTTCTGGTGGTCTGGCTGGCTTGCTGATGAGTCCAGGTCAGACTGCATGGGCTCCTAACCAAAATGGACGAAACTCAAATCACTGACCACACTGGCGCAGGCCGGGTTAAACTATTAATTCACCTAAGTTACCATTTTCAACAAATCTTATTTTTCAGGGGCCGTGAATGAATCTGTTGATAATTGTTCAGCGTCTATAAAAAATTGCATTGGTGGTCCCCATTGGTTATTGGCCTCTCATGAGATTATTAATTTTGTGAGAGCAGCTAGGCGAGTGAGTGAGTGCCTCAGCAAGATTGTACTTTTTCATGTTTATTGTTTGCAATACAAACTGAGCTTTTAATTGCAGAAAATTAGGTCTTGTTTAGTTCATTGCCTCCTTACAGGGTTTCAAAGGTACAAAATGTTAAAACCTTTATTATTTCAATTATTGCATATCATGCCATAGGATACTGAAGAATGCCCAACAATGAATCAGCATGGTCTATGGACATGAAGGAGGCTCAGGAGGTTGATTGTTCATGTTCCATTGCATAGTGTGTACACTACACACAGTACTGTTTACTGACAGCAGGGCTGGGGTTACCACTACAGTACAGCTTGGATAGTTCTCAAAAACTGCTAGCTTTCTCTGAACATATGCAAAATTACTGTACTCTTTTGACTAGAGTCAGTCAGTAGTATTGCCATCAATATCGATTTTAAAATAAAATAAAATTGTATCAAATTCTAACATGAGAACTTTAAAGTTTCAACAGTTTCAGCAGCAGTGTGGGTGAAAG
>NMRB01001389.1:85960-104926 GCA_002633025.1 Notospermus geniculatus
GGGGGGGGGGGGGGTGCCCGACAAAATCAATGGGCATTACGATGATTTTGAAGCCAGAATCGGAGCAAAATTTGCTTCAAAGTCATCGAAATGATTGGAATTTTGAAAATGATGGAACTGGGACGATAGAATTTTGATTTATTCAGCAGTTTGTCTTGACTGACGTAACTCACACTAGATCAGCACTTGGTGGTTTTCTCCAGTTGGCAAGCTCTTGACCTGCGCTCTCGGGTGTTCCTATCCCGAGAAAACCATCAAGTGCTGATCCGGTGATCATCAACAGATTCCTGAGATAATCGGTGCGGAAAAAGTTGAGTGAGTTTTAAGCAAGTTGGCGATGATTGTAACCTACTTCTTCCTCATAAAGGACTCAACGAAGGCACCGCTCAAAAGAAAAGTATCAGTGAGCTGAAGCAAGAAATTTTTGGGATAGAAATTCCCCATTTCTCCAAATTTGGTTTTCCCTTTCTGGTCTTCCAATATCCATTCTAATTCAGACTTCTGTTGCCTCTCCTCCAATTTGTTATTCTTCACTATGAGGAACCCCATCCCAAGTCCTGTTGCATTTAGATATTCCATAGTTGAGAATAAACTCTCAACTTTCCTGTCATATAGCTTGCGGTCTCTGTCGCTAGCCAACTTGGTTGCTTCTTTTTCAGAAACTCCAGCCTTTCTTTTAAACCAAGCTTTGTTTCACAGTGTCTGAGGCTCTTCTTTGGTTTCCATCATGTCCATGTCCGCCACAGGAATTTAAGGTCGTGTCTTTTTTTAGACTCCACAAATGACCTCATTCTAAAAATGTGTAGTAAAGCCAAATGATTAGATACTGAGGTAATGACCACGTTTGCCCAAAATATATTTTGAGTTCTGACTAATCATTGGTGGCAGAATGCCATAATCGGCATAACCTTTCACAATTATGCGGGCAGCTGCCTCCCAGTGAGCTTTGCCTAAGCTCATGTTCCCTCTGGGGATCTTTTCCTGCATCCCATCAAAATATGCTACAAACTCTGACCAGAATGCTGTGAAAGCACTTCTTCCCACTCCATCTCCTATGCCCTCCTCTTCTACATTCTTTTCATTGATGAAATAGAAATTTGACTTCACGATCACCTCGCAAACATCAGCAGGCATGAACTCTCTGATCATTTCATCAACTAAATTTGGCCTGCGTAGTTTAATATCCCTGGAAAAATAAGCAAGAAAGTAGTTGAAGAACATTGAAGAACATTGGTCATAAGTCAATTATCAAGTCCACCCGCAGGGTCCAATCGCGAAATCCTTTCTCACAGACATGGAGACATGAGAGAGGTAAAGTCCGGCAACATCTATCTTCGACCTAATGGAATGCGGAAGTCATGTAATGTAACAGAGCTTTGCGGTTTTTAATCATGCCTGTCGATCACTTGTGGTCGTTCCCCGATTGTTCGTGTTGTCCACCGGTCATTCAATAGCCGCGTGTGATTAAAGGTCCGTGGAAAATCCAACGATCAATTTCCTAGCTTCCGCATTCCATTAGGTCAAAGATAGATGTTGCCAGACTTTAGATGACGCAACAGTCAAAAACTCGATTAGCCCAGTCGCTTTGCTGGAAACGCGTCCCAATCACCAGGGATGGAGAGATACATGTAGAAAGATAGAAGAAGAGGTTGAGTAAAAGCAATAATATGTTCACCCAGACAAAGTCGCTTATTGAAGCTGAACTCACTGCATGAACAAAACTGGAGATTCCAGCTTTGAAAAAAGACCACCACGCCACGGTGGTGGTCAAGAGAAATATGAACGACCATAAGGCACTTTCAAAGCACCTCCAAACATGATAGACTACCAGGCTATTTGGTGGTGCCACTGTATTCACCATGGGTCTGTCAATGGAGCAACATCGAGAGACACTGCGGCGCTGTGGTTTTTGTTCATGCAGTTCAGCTTTAAATGATCCAAATTCCCATAGCTATAGCACCTAATAATAATAATAATAATCATAATACTGAATTGATACAGCGCCCCTTTGACATAAATCGTCAGCGGCGCTTTACAATAATAATAAAAGTACAGAGAAATAATAGGACAAGATAAGAAAGAATAGAACATAGAAGAGAAGACAATGAGTTAAGATATTGAACTAAAACATTGAAGATAAGAATAGCATCGCTAATAATACAGCTTAAAAAGAACGGTTTTCAAAGATTTCTTAAAACGTTCAAGAGAATTGCAAGCCCTGAGATCGCTAGGTAAAGGCTGCCGTACACGATGCATTATTTTCCTTCTAAATATTTCGTACGATTTCTCATCCAATTTTTTTGGAAGGAAATATTTCGCATCCCGCACTAGATGATGCGGTCCTTTTCCACTATCCACCTCGACTCTTCTATTCAACTGGGGAGCTTCCTTCAGCTTTAACAAAAACTTTGAAAAGCTAATTGGCATGGGTGACTTCGGGGTCTTCGATTTGTACCTCTCACTATCCCACTTCCGCAGAAGGGTCTTCGGAATCTTCGGGCGAACCAGGGCCATGAATATCTAGAGAGCATTATCCAAGCTTCAATTTCCTTCAGTTTTCTTCAACAAATAGTTACAGGAGGACAGCAACTTATTATAAAAGGGTTCCATGTCTTTGGCAGCAAGAGAACTCGGCGCCTCTATACTATTGCTATCTCTGTGACTGCCTTCTGCAATCTGGCTTCAGTATCCCCATACTTATCATCCAAGACTTGAACTATGTCCTTGAAACTAGGATCCTTCATGTGGGCAACGAACTTCTGACACTCCCCGTCAAGGAGAGATTCATAAAATGGGCCCTTTCTGTCTCACTGTAGCCTGGTTTGACCAACCCCGCGTCGAATAGATCGTGCAACTGATCGTAGAGATGGACTTTCCCTTTAAACTTCGGAATGGGTAACTCCCTCTTTCGCTTAGTTATTGTTTCGATAATGGAGGTCATCTCATCCCCTGTGATCCCCGTGTGGACCTGGGTAAGCCCCTCCGCGAACATCTCAGGTGTAATACCCTTCTTCGATGAATGACGGCAGCTTCCTCCACTTCTCCACAGCTCTGATTCCAAAGTTAACATCAACGTGCCACGTATTTGGCCGGTCTTTATCACCATGATTCGAAATAGAGTCTATAAAAAAGGCCATCATCATTCGTAGTATGCGGAAAGTCACCGTACAAGTCCTCATCTTCCCCCAGAAGATGCATTGACCTACCCTTGCTCCGGGCAGCCCTACAACAAGCTTGAAAATGTCCGACCTTTTGGCACTTTCCACACGTTTTGTCATTTCCCCCATTTGTGGTACGAAAATCCACACTGGGACATTTCGTTTCACTTTTGGCTCCGCCTTTCCTAATTTGTGTGACATCAGCATCTGGTACAGCAGATGGCTTCCCAACTTGTGCGACATCAGCATCTGGTACAGCAGGTGGCTTCCCAATTTGTGTGACATCGGCATCTGGTACAGCAGATGACTTCCCGACGTGTGTGACATCAGCATCTGGTACAGCAGATGACTTCCCATATTGTGTAACAACAGCATTTGCTACAGCAGGTAGCTTCCCAAATTGTACGCCATCCGTCAACATCTGGTACAACTGGTAGCTTCCCAACTTGTGTGACATCAGCATCTGGTGCAGCAGACGGCTTTTCACCTTGTGCGACATCAGCATCTGGTACAGCAGGTGGCTTCCCGACTTGTTTGACATCAGCATCTGGTACAGCGGGTGGCTTAGCTTTCTCTTCATACCATTGGCAGTCGAGAAGAAATTTTGGTAGCGCGTGTGGCACCTTCTTTCTCATGTGATTACAAGAACTTCTCGATGACATTGTCCTTGACAAAGACGTCATATGTCGCTGGCATATCCATGTCNCATTGATCCATAGTCCATGTTTTTCGAACACCCTGCGTCGACTCCCAACGGCACTGGTACAAAAAATAATTCGGCATTTGCCATTTGTTTTCAAACTTGTCAGAAGGATCGACTTTATTTGTCAGGGTATGAGCCATGAAATTACCCAAATAACCTGTCCTCTGGGTTTTCAGAACCCTTGGGCTCATACTGTTCATGAGTAGGCATGGAAGCTTCAAAGTAGCGATACGCATAACCACAGTATTTCAATGGCATATAAACTAGAGTGAGTGGAAAGTTCAGGCGTTCCTTCTTCAGTTCTTCTGCAAGTGGCTGTAAAATAGCTGTAGTTCCTTCTACCCCTTTGGTTGCTGGTAAACTCTTTTCAATGGTTTATAATATTCTCTCTGTCAGGAATTTTTGCAACCATCACAGGTGCCTTTAGACACAATGATGACACAATATTCTTGAAATATTTCTTAGGGGCATTGGCGGTCAGAACGAAAGTACGGACATTTGGAAATAAACTTGCTAAGCACCCCAACTTGCTGTAATCTTTCCGAAAATCATACCCCCATTCACCTACAGTGGGCTTCATCGATTGCAATTAGACATAAACGCTCTTTAAAACAAGAACTCCTGAACATCTGGCGGCCAACAGGGCTTGCTATGAATTCTGGATTTATATATACAAATGTGAATTCATGATCTCTTGCCAGTTTATCGTCATTTGCACCAGAAAGAAACAGAGATTTTACACCTTGACATTCGAGACTTTTTATTTGGTTTTCAATCAATGAATTGAGTGGTGACACAACTAAACAGACTGGTCTTTCGATACCTTTCTTTGCTCCCGTAAGGAAAGCACCAATTTGAGCTCTTGCCATATCCTGTAGGAAGGTTGACGAAGACATCGTTGTAATCAAACAAAGAACCAAGTCCTGTCAGTTGTTTAGGTTTCAGCAAGAAGTCAATGTTCAATTTCGCCAGGAATTGAATGGTAACTGAATTAACTCGCACACACTGTCACAGCCAAAATGAAACAGACCTTTTGGACTGAAATATACCTTTTCAATTTGACAACCGGTAGGAACAAGTATTAAGCATGGTAAGCACGGTTAGATTTCAAACCTCTTGTTTTGCTAGAATTACACCTGGTTCCTGATGCTTATCTGGCTATAAGTCACAACACTGTCAGGGTGAGACATTGATCGTCCACATAAAGATCGTGAATTGCCATCATCGCATGATTATGTCAGGTCTTCAGCAGCTAAGATGACACAACAGCAAATTCTGCCAAAATCTGAAAAAAAATGGATTGCTTTATTCAGAGATGTGAATAAACCTGGTTGCAGTATTTTGTATGTGAACATAATTATATTCATTCATGAAAATATCTATGAACACACATGTATTCTGTTGACTGGTTTTTGTTTCCATTGCCTGGGGACGTTGTCGACGGTGTTGAGATAGTTCAGGAAGGAATCTGTGAGCGAGGTGATGGAATTGCCGTAAATGGCATGCTCCAAAAATGGTGCAGCAAGTTGGTGCGGCATATACCTAAATTCTCTCCACCCATCAAGATATACTCTCGCCACTGATTTCCAACACTGTTCTCTTGGAAGTCATGGCGTAAATGTGGAACCTTACAGTGCATCCCTTCGGTACACAAAGGGTTCATTGACACACGACTTTGCCTGATTCAGGTCCGCAAAAATCAATCAAATGGACTTTCTTGCTGTCGTATCTGGAAAAATAAGGGCAAATGGGCTGAAAAGGGACTGGATCTGTGCAGCAATGAACCTTGCTTTACACCCTCAAATAAGGTTATTTTCATTGATGTTGTTGGTCATTGTTTTGTGGGTGCAGTATGGAATTGGCACTGTGCTTGCTTGGCTTGAAGCACAAATAACGTTGGCTTGACTTTCGACGTCACAGTTTAAACTGAGTTGTTCGTCAGCGCCAGGTCAAGGACTAGTTCCTCCTGTTCTTGATTTGTCTGTACTGATAATTATACATAAAAAATTACCTGTGTCACTGTTCCTTCAACAGATACTCTCGTCTTCTTTGGGGAGGTCATAATTGCAGTAATGGGCTTCAATGGTGCGTGGAAAATATGGTGTTGAATTACTGGTAGAACTTGGAAGTCTTTGGTTGGGAAGACCTGGTACAGTATATGTCGGTTGATATAGGCTCAATATAGGCTATATATTGCATGACCTCTGAAGCAGTTCCACTGATCCAAATAGTCCATTTGTTTCAAATTGGGGGGGGGGGGGTGAAGAAACATTTTCATTTTGATCTGCATGCATGCACGACTAATTGCCTTGGCATGCTTAGAAAAGCAAAAACCATTTTTCAGTCGACTAGAATTAAAACAGTCTTTATTCAGCAACAATATAAACTAGCAAATGACATCACTAACTAATCCATAACCTGAACAAGAACCCTAAACGCAATCACAACGGCAACAATAATCCCTTCAAAGGAGAGCAAAATGCTCTCAAACACCGGTCAAGTGCTCTTTTAACACCAAACAACAAACTTGCAGAAAAGACTGTATCGAATTTAGTAAAGTACAACAATACATGTACGTTATCATTTTCGTACCAATGCATTAGCAAAATTACATAACTAATTGCCAAACACTTTCTTTTGTCCTCCCACACTCTTTCTTTTGTCCTCCCACACTCTTTCTTTTGTCCTCCCACACTAAGCCGCAGGAAAGTTAGATGCGTGTCCTCACACACACTCGGAACAACATCATTTAGGATACTCCCCTCCGCGTAAACCTATTCCATGGGTACAGCTGCAGTGGGTTGGTTTGGAACGTTCATCACAACTTTCCCATCAACTATCAGTTTGTCCTCCACAAATTTAGCTTTCTTTTTCTCTGCTTCGGCATATGTTCTTTCTTTCTGTCGTTCCATTCTTGTGGGATCTGTTCTGCAATCCCGAATTTCTTCCCAGGCAATTTCTTAGCTGAGCGACTTATTGATTCTCGGTCCTTGAATTTTTCGAACTTTGCAGCAATCGGTCGAATTTTACCCTGTTTGGGTCTGCCAATTCGATGTACCCTTGCGAATTCAATCTTTTTTACTACATCTGGATCTATTTCAAGTTCCCGTGTGGTGAATTCTGTCAGCACCCTTTCAGTATTTTCGTCTTTCTCATTCTCCTTTATACCGTGAAAGAGGAAGTTGTCTCTCATGCTTCGCACTGAGCTTCCAGACTCTGTTCATGGTCGTCAACACGATTTTCCTTCAGAGCCGTTATGTCATCCACCAGTGCTTTCACAGCAGTTTTCTTCAATTGTTCGTTTTCTTTCTGTACCATCCCAATAGTTTCATGGCAGAATTCAACTGAACGTTTGAGTTCCCTCACGTCACTCTGCAGCCCATCAAGCATGTCGAGTTTCATCAGCCTGCTCATGATCGCGTTGTGTTTATCTTCAGTCTCAGCAGCTTTCTCCGTACATTTACACGCACATGAAGCACTAGCAGCCGCAGTGGGTCCAGCACCGCCCCCACCGCCGCTACACACGATGATAATATTCCAGTTTTTCTTCATCTCTTTCTCTATATCTGCCAGAGAGATTCTCTGACCACTCTTAATCTCAACTGTAAAGTTCTGATTGCATGGTACTTTATTACCTTGAGCATTCTTTTGAAATTTACCTGCAATTATTCCCTTTCGTGGTGTTGTCGTGTTGGCTGCCATTGCCTCATCCAGCAATCTTGAATACGAGCGCCCCTAGCTGCGGCCAGCCGAACTAAAATTAGAGCAAAAGTTGGTAATGGAATAATCTGATCGAGAATACGTATCCTAATTAATCCGCAGGGGATAGTGGCTCGTTATACTCCAATTAATCGTTTAACGTCATCAAAGGAACGATAACTCCCAGCGAAAATTTTCAAACTCGAAAATATGTTGTTTCAAACGCACCGAGGTTCCCCACCATGTCTCGTAGCTGTTGGGGAACGTGTCCAAATGTAAATGGAAGCGAGGCAAATAAATAATATCGATGCATCCTTGTGTTTTATTCGTATTTCGTAGCATAGTTACATAAAAAGTTAACCGCCTGGCCTCCCTCGTGGAACCTCAGGTCCTCCTCGTGGTGCATCCCCACATCTATGTCATGCACGTGTGTTCAACTACTAGTTCCTTTATGGGGTCCCTGCGTGGGACATTCATACAAGCTCATTACATTTACATACTACAATTGACGCACATCTTGCCGCAACTAGCTACCATATCTAAATCCATTTCTCTGAGTATGGCTATTAACGATAGCTTCACATTCTCAAATGTTACGGTACTTTTTGATCAGGCCCACCGTCGCTGTAGAGCATTAACAGCGGTTTGTATTCATCATTCTGAGACAGCTGGATCTGTGTGGGGACTTGACTCAGAATGCCGCCTGTATCTTTTTTGCCGAGAATGCCTACCCAGGAAATCATCAAATAAGACGTCCTTTTTTTCACTCAAAGCTCAGAGGCTGAAAAACCAACATGCCTCGATCGAGCTGCTGGGAAACCACAATGCCTACATACTCAACTGGCCTGGTGGGATATTATTCAGAAAATCATTGCAGTTTCGACATAGGGGCCTGCCTACTTTTTTAACCGGCCTCAACAGCTGCTCAGTTATAATGTGTATGTCCCCGAAGTTCATGTAACTGGCGAACAAGGATTTCAAGAACTCCCCTCGTAAGGCAAACTGCATTAAACTCCTCATGCGTCGTTATGCATCCAATACCAGAGTCCAGAGGTTCCAGTCATCCACAAGCTTCTCCAGGTTCTCCTGGTCATGCTTGGAACGTTTGCTAAGTGCCCGATACATCCTATTTCTGCTAAGAGACCATGGCCATGACAGCTGTGTGAGATCAATCCATCCATGCGCAATGTAACAACAAGACTTCCGTTTCCCTACAATTTATATTTTGGTCTACGGCTGCTGTACCCGTAGCCAGGGCTTATTTACAAAATACCTCCACAGGCTATTTTAGTGCCTTAGAAGCGACTGTAGTGGGGCGTCTTGGGCAATCCTCACCGTAGATAGACTTCACCTCATTCATGATATCATCCCATAAGTGTTTATCATTTTGGATCCGGAACACTGTGGAGCTCTCGGCAGAGTATGAAAGAAACAGTAGTGTGGAGACATTGAGAACATGTATTTCCGACAAGACCTGTGTGGCATAGCGACTTGGAAATTCATACTGCACTGGGGTCTTTTAAATGTTTGGATAAGGGCATTTAATTTCTACCAATAGCTTCACCAACTGTCAGCAGATCAAAATAGCTGTATAGCGAAGATTACCAAAATGGGCATCCATCTTTCTCAGAGTTCTCTTCAAATAATGCCTTCCTCGCAGAGTGTCGCGCCTGGACGAAGGGAAGCACGTTCACAGCCAAAGTTCACAGCCAACTTTTTCTACTCATCACTGGGGGGGCTTGGGTGGAATTCTGCGCACTTTCTCGTCAAAGTGTGCCTTCTAATCTTTCAATGTTCCAACCCTCACTGCATTGTACAAAGTGCTTCCAGTGACAGGAACACTATTACGAATGTCGTGCAATTGTGGAGTCCGTTGCTGAATAAAGGGAGGGTGAAGAAAATTCTCGGTTAGTCCTTCTATGGTGTCTTGAGCAAAAATAGATAAGAGAGGAAAAATGAACAACTCCATTTTCAGAAATATCATGACTCACTCCAATAAATGTCTCATAACTTCAAAAGTACTCGCCCGATTTTCTTGTTCTATGGCTCCCCAGAAAGAGGACTAAACACTCTATACACCGACCAAGCAACATTACAGTACACCAAGCCGTTGACGAGTTATTGCGTGAGAAAAACTGACAATCTTAAACGAACTGGCATTGTAGAGTTGCTAAGTTCATCATTCAGAAGGTAGATGGCGCAGATTATCAACCTCGCCACTGCTGTAGGCCCCTACGATCGAGGTTGAATTCTTACAGGTGTTTCCACTCGCCAGCACTAAATTAACTTGGTGTTGGAGAGTAGCTTGTGCTAAAAATATCTCGCTGTCGTCGGCAGTATTTATGTGTGGGTTTAGCTGTTTAGTGTGTAGGCCAGTCCAGAGGTTCCAGTCATCCACAAGCTTCTCCAGGTTCTCCTGGTCATGCTTGGAACGTTTGCTAAGTGCCCGATACATCCTATTTCTGCTCAGAGACCATGGCCATGACAGCTGTGTGAGATTGATGACAGATGTGCGCGGCAGATTGATCGCCGCGACCAAGCATGTTCAGTCCGAGGACTAGACTCTATGTCATGATTGATGTCAAAAATTCAATAAACGAAAGAATAATATCCTATTAAAATTTATTAAAAACAGTTTTAATATCAAAATTTATGTATATAAATGTTTTTTTCCAATATGAATATAGTATCTGGCGACTGGTTCCTTTTGCCATGCACCTTAATCAGTCATGGAACAATAGAATGGGCACTTTTCACACGAGGGATATTCTTTACTGTTACACCGTCCCCACCAGATCGGATGTCCTCAATGATCAGCACCTGGAAGAGGGAAAAACGGCACTTAAGAAATATGTTCACGCGGCTTGGTCAAACATTCCTTTGTCAACTTGTTTGAACGTGTCCAAATGTAAATGGAAGCGAGGCNGATGCGGCCTATAGGCGTACCTACCTCCAATGTACAAATCTTCTGAATTGACAATTATATCCATTGGTCCAGACGAGGCTGTCTGCGTTCCTTGGTTTGTCCTAGTGGAGTCGACTTCCTCAGAGGAACACTCGCACCTTGGGCACAGAGCTGGGCATGGCTTGTGGGAGTCGAAGAGGTACGTAGTTCAACGAATCTTGGGCCCGCAATAACTGTCTGTGTACCCAAAGTTTTACAGGTAGGCCTGGGCTTGAATCGCTTGAATCGCCTTTTCAGGCACAGCCGTTTCTGTGGTGGTTTCAGTATGCTCTCAGATAGGGAGCTATCAGAATCTATAGCAAAAAAATTAGAAATGATTACGTCTTAGATTCATTGCAACATCGAAGTGCTGGTACATAGGCCTAGGCCTACTCCAAACAAAAGACTACGGAAGCCGCGCCGTAAAAATGGGATGGCACATGACTGTGGACAGTGTGACATGTGTCCACGAACAAATTTAGCGGGTATTGACAAACGCGATGCGTTTTCAGTCATCACAGGCTAGGCCTACAAACCCTCCATCTGACAGGAACACTATTACGAATGTCGTGCAATTGTGGAGTCCGTTGCTGAATAAAGGGAGGGTGAAGAAAATTCTCGGTTAGTCCTTCTATGGTGTCTTGAGTGATAACAAATTTTGGTGTCAGTAACCTGAAGGTATTTAGCAGCGTCAGAAAGTTCATACTCTTCACTTAAACCACATATAGCCAACATCATTTCATTCTTTTGATATAGGTATACCGGTTGCCAGACATTCTGGACAAACCCTACCTTTGACATAGCATCTGTCTTTTTGTTAGCCTTGATGATTGCTTCTTTTCTCTTGGTCAAGACATTGTTCATGCTTTCACTTCGATTGCTGTATGCCCTCTTGGTCAAGACATTGTTCATGCTTTCACTTCGATTGCTGTATGCCCTAAGTGGTTCGTTGTTCCCATCCTTGGGCATTCCAGCCCTTAACCTTACACTTTTTGACATGTTTTCTGCCATAACTGTTTCTCTTCTATGGAGAAATTGCCAAAATCTGGAATTATTACCCCGTTTCATCTTTGCCAAGAAGTCTAGCTTCTTCATGGTCAATTACTTTCTTCACCTCTGCACCAGGCCTCCTTTTCCATTTGCCCCAAAAACTGGTTCCGTAAGTGACAGCTGATCCCGTTTCGAGCGTATTCCAATCTTAGCTTTTGGGTACAATTGCCATGGAAATGGCGAACGCACCGCAATGATATGGCGTTTGGGAAGCTGTCTTTCAGCGAATCCACAAGGGCGGTTTCGCCATCTGTTATAAATCCTCGGCACTTTTCCTTTAAAACAGGGCATGTTGGTGAAACTGCAGAGCCGCTGCACCATCTGTTGCCTGTCCACTACTACATGTACCATATTATAAACCTGCAGTGACGTAAATATCTGCTGCTGTGTGTTGCAAGGCATTTTAACCTTTCCTAGGTTAGTGCGTACTTCTAGCAGAGCGGCTCACATATTAGAGCTAGCTTTCTATGAACCACATATACACTGCATTCATCCATGGTGAACCAATTAAACGAAATGCACTTTGGCCCTACCCTACTGGGGTCAAGTTAACCCGAGACAAAGCTGTCTCGAGACAACTTAGCTCGAGACAAGGCCCCCTGTAGACGGTTAATTGGAGCTAAAATGCTCCGTGTAGACGTAGCTTATATGTATTTCCAATACCTATAACGACAAGATGAATTGGTGATTCAAAAGTATGCGTTAAATGTACCAGTACTCGTAGACCAAATGGCATCCTTTGGGATTTTTGCTGTAAGTAGTGTTCTAGCAAAACAACAATCTTTCAAAATGAATCCATGCACCATGTGCTCACCAAGATAATGTACCAAAAGAACAAACAACAACTGTCAAATTCACATTCCGACACGAGCGTTTGAACGTAGTGCTTCGTGTACATGTCTTTCTCGTGTAGCGCGATGACCATATATGGCACACGTTGTGGTTAGCTTGCGGTTTAAGGTCGAAAAACGCGAGCACAAAATTAGAAGTACACAAACAAGTATTCTCCCCGCAGATTCAACCTTGATTAGGTAAGAAGTGACGCTAAAAAGCTTTTTTTGATCCGTCAAGAATAAACGGTGATTTTTTACTTTAACGGCCTGTTTTCAATAGAAATTCATTCCTCTTTTGGCATTGTTCGCCCTTTATAATTTGTGTGAATGGGAGGTACGTTGCATTGTATTTCATTGTGTAGGCCTACTCGAAACGGGTGCCGATAATTAGAAATATTCGCAAACTGATTCTTCATGAAGCAGTCGACTTTAGCTTAGTGAGAGATCCCTGTACACCACTACAGGACGATTTTTTAAGATAGTCTTCTACTGTCCCAAAAATGGCATGAGACTTTGATATGGGCGTACACATGGATTTACGGCCTATTGTAAGTTCATGCTAAATAGGTTTAAAGAGGAAGGGCCTAGCGCCTTATTTCCACTTTGTTACCGCTTGGTGTCAGCAGCGCATGGGACCTCCCAGCTCATTAAAATTGAGAATAAAATCCTCTTCAAACGGTCGTGAGAAGGCACTTGCTGTGAATCATGAATCTGGTGAGTTGGAGCAGTTGTTGAGTGTGTTCCCCTGAAGTTGCATTTGTCACCACATCCACATTGAGAAGAACATTGGTTTTTACCTTCTTTCAGACATGAACACTGGTTGTTGGGGGGGGGGGGGGGGGGATNCTTGTAAGTTCAGGGGTGACTACTGCATGATCAAGAGCTTGGGTGTAGTATAAGAGAACCGGCCAAATACATATTTTCCAATGAAGGAAAAGTGCATCATTGGATGTAGGGTTTCATCTTCATATGTGAATCTCTGCCAGATTCTTTCCCGTATGTCATTCAGCCATTTGCAGTGTTGTTCATAGGGTTCCTCCTGACTGCAGTCACCAACAACATCGGCAAAGTGCTGAGATGGTGAATCATAGGCACCAAATGCATTCCCGAATTTGCTGATGTACATCACACCAATTAATCTGAAGAATGCACATGCGCTGTCCCTAACAAGAGCATTACAATCATGACAGAGTTCAGTTTCTGGCATTGAAGTGCAGCGGTCACAACTGGTTGGTGGCATGGAAGAGAAACTACCTGGCACATTGACAGCACAGTCTACTTTACCATTCCAGATGAAGTCAGCGTACTTGAACCCCTGACGATAGAAAGTGGCTTTTCCCATTTTGTGGAAGTAGACATAATCACAACCGGAGACATAATCACGAGACATAATCACAACCGGATGATACATACAGGATCTGAGTATACATGGGACCAAGAGCACCATCCGGTCCGACCGTTGAAAACAACTCATGGTCCAAGGACAATTGTTCTACAAGGGCGTTCATGTCAACAAACTTGTCAAAATCTGCTGTCAGTTTTGTTTATTTGTACATAAACAACTTTATCAGCAAGATTGAATCTTTTGACCAATGTCGGTCCAATGTGATAAATGTCTGTGTCAGGTGAGAAGATCTGCACAGTTTTTCCTTGGGACATTGACGTATGAAGCCACACCCTAGTATCAGCCTCCTCATGGTTAGCGAGTATGTACTTCTTATCAACACTTGAAGTTATGCATGTTGCATAATCTCGCTGTTCCTGGTTCATGAAGCCACCACCAACAATGAACTTCTGATTTGGCTTCAGTAGTGCTTGAGAACTGATCAGTTCACACCACTCATTGGATAGAAAGTGACACAGCTTCCTTTTGTTGGAACGATTTGAAAGGAAGTCTCCCCATAAGCAATTTGGAACTCGTGTGTCTGATGTGACGCTTGACGTTTGTTTGGAATGCCGTCACTGGGAAGTTTCTTGTTCAGCATTGGCAGATTTGTTGGTGTACAGTTGAATGAGTTTGTCACCTTGAACCGGAACTTCGTACGCCTTACTTTCAGCTACTTTGTCAAGGTATTCTTTGACATTCTGTGTCTCTGAGAGTATGACCGATTTGTACAGGTCACGGTGTTGTATGACTTTCCTCTGTGGGCTGAACAATTGATCTAGTGTTTTCTGAAGCAGTGCCCGGTAGGGTAGGAACTCTGACTTGGCAATGACGTAATCCTCACTTGGGAGGGTGATTGCGTCCTTCAAGTCTTTATTGATCGTCATTTCATGTGCTTCATCTAGAGCAACAGAGGCATACGGGAGTACCGGAAAGGCTGATCACAAATCCGCCGTCTCCCAAGTGTTAAGACAGATAGTGGCATGCGGTTTATGTCTGCAGGATGTTGCGGGATGACTTTCGCATAGTGGACTCTGTCGTAGGCATGGTACAATGGAGCAAGCTCCTTTATACAGCCCATGCGTAAATTCCAATTTGCACTTCTAATAGCAATCCAGAGACCAATGTATGAGAATAGTTGTTTATGGACAAAATTGTCCCAGAATTGAAACGTTTTGTCCTTCTCTGACATTGTGGATCGAAAGTTTCTGAATTCATTTTGAAAGTTCTGAATTGGCTACTCTAGTGATTTCTGTTTTTCGATGAAACAGCTCACATCCGAGATTTCTGAATCTTCCGAACTCAGGAGTGTTAACAGACATTCTTGTACAGATGCCACGGTAATGTCCGACACACTTCTATCATCTTGCCACTTGAGAAATGTCAGGATCTGATATTGGTAGAAGGCCTCCCAAATCTGTAGCAGGAAATGGTGGGTGATTCTGAAGTTGGTACAGTCTCTCAACTTTTGTTGGAAAAATTCTGTTTTGAAATTGCCTTTTGCGATTTCCTTCAGGCCTGCATCCCAAATGATTTTCATAAGGATGGGTTGAGTGTTTTTCAGTAGATGCCAGTCTCCAATGAACGGTATGAGCCAGTCCAGGGTATGGCCCTCTTGCTTCTTCAACTGTTGTAGAAGCACATATGTCTTGGCATCACCCGCCACAATCAAGGGGTCACAACCACCTTGGAGTTGGTTTGCATATGCACGGACAATATCGACACATTGACTCAGGGTGTGAATACTATCGGCATGTTTATAAAGAATCGGGCAGTATGCATACTTGGACTGTTCACAGTCTTCCCCCTGGTGTTCTAGGAACGGTTTGCATTTCAAACTAGGAAGAGGGATCTTTTGTTGGTCTTCAGCACTCATTTCGTTGAAAAGGACTGTACGTTCCAACAAGTATGTGACTTCATCAAGTTCAAGGTTCTTCAGTGATTGTTTCTCTTCATCATTGACAGCAAAGTCATTCAAAGACAGCTGCTTTTGTTCTGTGTACTTGGGAATCATTGGTGGAACCTTGAAGATCCATAAAAAACATGTTGCTGCAAAACACAATACCAGTACCGATGACATTCAGTGATTCTTTTGGTTATCAAGAGCATATCAGTGTCCATGTGAGTGTACAATTATACAATTGCGGTAACACTCATTGAAGCCTACTGTAGTTGTTGTAATTTTTATTCATTACCCAAATGCTACTTTTATCATTCACCATACCTCTTATACACTATATGTGAAGATCATGATGTGTAATGGCCCTGCAAGGGTTTTCAGCTCAATAAAATATTTCCATATCTATTCCAATTTCGTCTTCTCTTCACTGCCACATAGTCAATGTCTTCAGTGTTTGTGCTGCCATCCTTCCAGCTCAGTACCACATTTCGCCTTTTCCAGCCCAATATCATTGAGTGACCAGGTCTGTGAGAACCCAGTCAAAGTAACGGGGGAGCGACATTGTAATTAGAACCGTCTTAGGCCGGTTCCAAGTATAGTGCTTCACTCAGACCATAATTGGAGCTGGCCTAAGACAGTTCCAAATACAGAACCGCTTTATGAAGAACCCAAAATGATTTAGCAAACGTTTGGGAACTTAAAGCGAATCGAAATCGAAAAAATTTGATTTAGAAATAGAATTTGAAAGGGGACGAATTTTCGGGGAAAAATGTAAACAAACTTCTCCAGAATGTCAACAAAGAAATTTTCGTGCATTCTGATTGGCTGAATTTTGTGTTTACAAACACCAGCCAAATGTAAACAAAATCCGCTGTCGATTCGCTTTAATTGGACATAGCCCTAGGCAAATGGACTGCCTCTATAAGTAGCCCAGGGTCAAGCCAGCCCATGTATAGCTATGCCCAAACTTATTTACTCGGGCATAATAGCAAGCAGCAAAAATCAAAACAAGGGTGAAAGACAGGGAAACTCGACAACACCATCAAGTTAGTAACAATGTGTCATGTTAAATAAATTTGTCATGTTAAATAAATTTATTTCCAAGTTACACATCATATGTTATGTAACATTTAATGGTGAATACAAATGAAAATAGGGCTAGGCCAATGCAGATTAAAAACATGACAAAGTGGCAGGCCGACTTCTTTCATTTTTAGTCTCTCTCTGCTAGGCTTATCCTATTGGTCACACTCACTGGCCTTTACAGTAGTACTATCTAGGCCTATGGGGCCTCAGCATTCTTGGTGGCATGATATCTCTGCCCATCCTCCATTCATAGATTAGGCCTAGGCCTACCAAGTCCAAGGAGCCAACCTCTGCTAGCTGTTGTTCCGGTAGGCCTAGGCCTAGGGCTTTGCGACAGGTGACACCCACAGCTGGCTACTCGGCATGCTCAGCCTGCTGGGCAGGCCTCTGTACTCAGTGACTGATGATCTGGTGGTCATGCTGCTGGCGATACCGTGATCGTGAATCGTGATTAAATTTTTAAAGGTTACCTGAGAAGCTTCCCAGCACTCAGCCTCTCTGGAAAGATGTTCGAGTAAAGATCATTTCAGTGAAAGTTGCATGACAATTGGACCATTAATTACAGTGTTATACCAAATTTAAGATGTTGTTTCTACCTGACAACCAAACAACTTGGTATCCATGGCTGTCCAGGCGGCGGGTTCGTGAGGTAAATTGTGCTGTCCAGAAATTCTAAAATTGCCCTCAGAATCCATATTGAGGGAAATAACTGCAGTACGACTGACTGAACAAGAAAAATACATCAAAACTACACCCAACTGCCCAAGTTAAATGAGTTATTTTGATGTTTTTTGCATGTTTACAAAATCCAATGACATCAAATGTGCTGTTCTCCACTGCCTGACATGGTTGTCAGGGGGTGTAGTAGTCCTATTTAAATTGCCATAACTTTGTAATGGGTGATCCGATTTTCATGCGCTTTGCAGTTTCATGTTGCCTGACTAATGCTCTATAGTATAACGCAGAAAACCAGAAGTCGATAAAAGCTTCTCAGGTAACCTTTAAATCGCTCGTCAGTTCCGTCACCGTCATCACGTTTATAAAGCACAACATCCTCTTTAAATGAGTATGACCCAAAAGCTCTCAGCGTGAGAAAGTAAAACCACAAACACAACAAACAGAAAAGATGCAGTTCATGCATGTCATGCAGTTGGCATGGTAGGGTCAGTTCACAATGCATTGTTAATTGTATGAGTCTGCGTGTACATTTTCACAACAAACACAGATCACGTGACACACACGCTTCACACACATGGGCATGACGGGATGTGTAAACAAATTCCCGGGTGAAAAAAGACCGCAACAAAGTCAACTGCAGGAAGTGAAAGCAGTCGCCCCCATCGAGATTTCAGTCCAAACTGAGGTAGAATCGTCTCATCTTTGATTTAAGTCTACTTTCGCTTTTTAATCATTAGCGAACAATTTTAGTAATACTTTTGTGTGCACCCTGTAGAATCAGCGACCCGAATTTTCCCTCCGCCGAAAAAAGAACATAATTTGCTTATTTAACAACCAAATCGGGCAAAATAAACGGGAATTCCTCGCTCAGAACACTTACCATCTCGCCATTTTGACTCCAAATGATTTCCACAGGATATTTTGAAAATAAACAAATTTTTTGAATCGCCATAAATTGGCGGGAATTAGTATTTCAGACCACTGATAGGTGGCTAAAACCAATTAGCGAACCAATTAGATACATGGAAAAGGCTTTTGGTGGCGCTCGCGTCGGCCCGCGGCCATCTGACTGATTTTGTCTCGAGACAAAGTTGACCCGAGACAAATTAGTCTCTCGTGTAGACGTAGCTATAAACCACGTATACTTTATACTTTTGAATGACCAGTTGATCTCGTCATTAAAGGTATTGCACTTACGAGTGTAATACTTTTGAACGTGGAAGTATTATGGAGTTTTCCTAAAGCCCCCGAAACGCCAACGCGAACGTACAATCCATTGTTCGATGCCACGAAGAGAGCACGGAATAAAATGATAGACGTTCGCGTTGGCGTTTCGGGGGCTTTGCGAAAACTCCATAATATACAGAATACTTCCATGTTTTGAATCACAATCTAGTCATTGTTGGTATTGTAAATACTGGGTCCTCTTGCGATCACCGGTCAATCGGCAATTTTCTACAGCAATACATTTTGGGGCCCACCGGGGCGCTTTTCTAATGCCTCATTCGCTGCTGTTTACTGCGGTTGAAGG
>NMRB01001389.1:128739-142695 GCA_002633025.1 Notospermus geniculatus
TTAAGAGAAAAATGACATTTTATAAAATCACTTTTTTGACAATTTTTGAAAAATCGTCCGATTTCAAATTTTCTTTCTTCATTATATTCAACTTGCCTGACTGACCAACATCTGCAACTTATCCTTTTTAGAATCTCACGAGAAAATGCCTTTTTTGGCATTTTTTAGCAAAAATAAATCCCACTCAGACAGTCATCTGGAAACACCTCTGGGACAGCCCCTCTTTAGGATTTTATACTCTGAAGAGCAGGCCTAGGCAGTTCCAGTTCAGTTCTCATGTTATGCACCAAATGAGAAGTGACACTAACTTCAACCCATGTCTGTTCAGTGCAAAACCTCATCAATACCATGAATTGGCTTTTATTTGTAAAATGAAGTTACGTCATACTGTCAATATAACAAGGGTCTTGGGAGACCACAGGTTTTGTTGATCACTGTCTGTTATGACAACAAGATTCCCGGCTAAGAGGGCTGTCCTAGAGGTGTTGTCCGTTTGACTGTATGAGTGGGATTTATTTTGCTGAAAAATGCAAAAAGAGGCATTTTCTCTTGATATTTTAAAAGGGAAAAGTTGCAGATGTTGGTCAGTCAGTCAAGTGGAATGTAATGAAGAAAGAAAATTTGAAATCAGACGATTTTTCAAAAATTGTGAAAAAAGTCGTTTTACAAAATGTCATTTTTCTCTTAATTAATTAAAATTGATTTTTGTCAAAACACCAGGGCCCATATTCATAAAACCTTGCTAGCTTAGTTGGTTGCTAGTTGTGTACATTGGCCTGTACAAACTAGACACTTTAGCAGGCAACTAAAGCCTAGCAAGGTTTTATGAATATGGCCCCAGGGTTCTATGCCCAACATGTTGCTACAGACTGGGTGCAAATACCATTGCTGTAGCTCCAGTGGTTTTTGAGATATTTAGGATAACTTGCTGTCCTTTTACTTTCCTACAAGAGTGTACCTATGACTGACACAACATTTTGGTCAGACAGCATGAATGTGCTGTGGTGGATTCGAGGAGCAGCAGACAATTCAAACATTTCGTAGCAAACAGAGTCAGAGAAATTCCAAGTCAGAGCAACCCTATACAGTGGAGATACGTTCCTACAGATTGTAATCCAGCAGATTATGGCCCGTATTCTAGAACGTTCCTTAACGTTAAGGTCGACCTTAAGTCTATTGTAAAACCATCGAGAACAATAGATTTAAGGTGGACCTTAATGTTAAGGAATGTTCTAGAATACGGCCCATTGTGTCAAGAGGGATGAGTGCCAAGGAACTAACCGACTGTAGTCTTTGGTGGAATGGTCCAGAATTTCTGAAGGCAAAGGATGAAGAATGGCCGGAAAACAAAGTAGAGAAAGAACAAGTTTCATCTGAACATGATGAAACTAGGAAGGGGGAAGTGACACATGTTGCCAGGGAACAGCAGATGGAAATTGCGATGATGGCTACTGAGAAGGCGGAATCGCAGACCCAAGTGCAAGAACAACCCTGGAAGATAAATCCGACACAAAATAGGAGAAGAGCAATGTTTTCCATTGCTTTCCATTGCTCTTCTCCTATTTTGTTTTCTGGTCAGTGCTTCGCAACCCCTCTTTTCCCTTTAGTAGGCCCTTTTCCATGTAGGACAGGGGTCCTCTTTTTAGGCCTTTGTCTTCCATTGTCTGTTTCTAATTTTTCGTTGGTCAGGGGTTTGTAGTTGCTGTTCACCTAGGCTTCCTTTCTTGTTCATCTTTTACGCCTTTCTTTACTGTTGCCTCTTCGTTTCTTATTATCTTGCTCTCCATTTCTTTTTATATGTCTAATTTGTTATCACTCCCTTACACATTTGTTTAATATAAATTACCCTGACCAGCTTACTATAGTCTTGGGGAAATTATACTGTTAGTATAATTATACTGTTAGTACAATTCCTCCTAGCTATATTTTATAAGCCCCCTTTCCTTTCAGCCTAGTCAACCTTACATTCAATAATTACATTCTGTTGAGCAACCAACTTTTGGGGCTTGTACTCTTTTCTTTCCTTAATTGCTGTCACGTCCTGTTTGGATGGGATATTTCAGATCTACATTTGGGTTTCAGCTCAGTCTGTTCTAGAGTTTCGGATTGTAAAGTTCCAGCCTGAAGAAGACCCCGCTTGGGGTCGAAAATTCGCAAACATTCTGGAAATTGACTTTTTATATATCATATATTGTGTGTCGATTTTTGTGCTTGCCTTCTCTTTATGAATGTGAATGGACTTTATTTCATTTTTGAGTCATGGACATTCGTAGACAAATCAAAATACATCGGTAGTCGTGGATACAAATGGTTAATATTTTTTGGACTGTTATTCAATAATGGACTGTTATTCAGTAAGAAGCTAGGTCGTATTGAGGAAGGGGATATGGTGAGCAGACGTGTGACGTCATTCGGTCGTCTTCCAATGACATCACGAAACTTCCTTAAATGGAATAGTGCGCGGCCGTCGAGGGCCGTTTTATTCAGCGTCTTTACGTCTTGATGTAGCATCACCAGTTGCGCTTTTGAATGAAATGAATGAAAGACGTCAATTAAAGTTCCTCTTTTTTATGTGACTGTTCTTCGATTTCTATTCAACAAATTGCGGGCCCAGATCGTCAGAACACTGGACGAAATTAAAAACATTCAAAGAGAAGTTAAAAGACAAGATCCTAGTTACCTGGGAAGAAATTTCATAAGTCGAAATTCGTCGGAGCATTTCAGGATGGAGGAAATGGCTGAGAATGGTGGTAGAAGAGGATCGAGGACACATCGAACATTAGTTGAAATAGGTCATTTTCTCTGATACTGTATTCTTGGACATGCAATTTTGATTTGGACAGTATTCACAGGAATTATATCGGATACCTTTGATGTTTGCAGGGATTGCTAATGATATGCTGAAGGTGGTCTCTGCGAATTCTGAACGATTTTGGCAGTCCAATAAGTGAGATATTGCGAGACAAAAAGTTTCTTTTTTTGGGACACCCGATATACTTAGTACAAGACCTTCAGGAATGTCTTCCCATCATTTTGGTTATCGGCAATTGCCATTGCCGAGTTAATGAGTGTTTGTGGTAGTTCCACAACAGTTTCTAACTTGTCTTGATTATTGGCGAGAGGAACTTCCTTACGGGCGATATTACACTTCTCGCTGCCAACAGATACCGGTAACCTTCTTATGCCAATAGCTAGACTGTCGGCAACTTTTCTTTTCCTTGTAGGCGGCGGGAGAATTATGTCAGCAAGCTGCTGAAGGTCGTCTTCTACATTTACTACGGGCGGGCCACTTGGAAGATTAATACGCTGCTGCGGTTCCTCAGGCTCTGTTTTGTCTTCTGCAGAAACGGCTGGTGATTTTGGAGTCACCGTGACGAATCCGTCTTTGTCTGCCTGCACATTGACCACCTGCAGAGGACCAGGGATGGAGAGATAGAAAGATAGCAGAAGAGGTCGAGTAAAAGCAATAATATGTTCACCCAGACAGAGTGGCTGAGCTTATTAAATGATCCCAATTCCCATAGCTATAGTACCTATACCATAATACAAGAAAAAATATCAAATGTTCAAAATTCACGAATTACTTAGCATCATTAGCTGGTGGAATCAGAGGACTAAGAGGAGGCATAGATGTCCCTTCAGCCTCGGGTGGTGATTGAGTTCGAGGATGTGGGGGTGTTGGACTTCGTGGTCTTTCATCAACTTCAATATCAGATTCATTCATCTGTAGTCAATAAAAGATGATAGTTGCATCTGTGAAATTTGTCAATACAATGGGATTTTAAAGCGCCTTTCCAGGCCATCCTGCTCAAAGTGCAGATGGAACCTTGTTGCATCAAGTTACTCGTCTCATGCAATGAACAACAAAATTTAAAGTTAACATGGCCCTATCAAAATGTATGGACTTACACTCAGAGCAGACGGTACAGAAGCAATATTCTGCCTCGCCTGGATAGCTGCTGACCGACGAGCCCTTAGCTGCACCTTTAAAAAGTTAAAAAGAAAACTGTATGAATAATCTTCACTCACAGCAGTGGCTGCTGTGCAATGGCGATTAATAAAAGTACACTAACGTTCACTACATTAGGTAAACCTGGCCTTAGGAAATTTGTTGCAGAAATACATCTTTCAATTTTGACTGATTTTACATTATTTTACATCATCTGGTTGATCTGAGCCACTGACCTAATTCCACCTTGCACCCGTCTAGTTACAAGTGAGCCATTCCAATCCTCTAAAGTATGACAGATTAAGCAAACGTGTATTAAGGCAAGGGGAATGCACAATGGTTAAGGCCCAAACATGCTACAAATTTAGTAATCGTTATGTCAAAAGAGAAGGCAAGCACAACAATCGACACACAATATATGATATATAAAAAGTCAATTTCCAGAATGTTTGCGAATTTTCGACCCCAACCGGGGTCTTCTTCAGGCTGGAACTTTACAATCCGAAACTCTAGAACAGACGTTATGTCAAAAATACTTTTAAATTTTCAAATCCGATGAATAATAACAAAGAATTCTCTGTTCAACTGCATAACTTTCCGGCAAGGCAACAGCCTATTTTCCATTTTGTTATAAATTAGGCAGAGAAGGAAAACAATAGGTTTGGGACTAATCACCATCTCTCAGGTCTCAAAATTGTACCCCTCTGAAACGTCCGGTGGGTCGGTGGAGCCTAAGGGATATAAATGTAATATATACTTGCAACTATTCAATCATTTCATACAGTCATATATCACAGGTATTTAAGGACAGCTGTTATTCCCTAAGTTCTAGTTGAAATGGGCGTCAGAATGCTGTTTGTCCTAAGTACATTGTACTTACTGGCCCTCCAGGTGTACCACCATCTATAAAGGTATAGTCTTCTGAATCCTGAAACGATTGCATGTACATATAGAAAACATTCAAAGAGACCCCAGGAATTTGCGGTAAAATATTGGGGCTCAAGATCCCGGTATAAGTGATAAATGATGTAAAATATTGGGGCTCAAGATCCCGGTATAAGTGATAAATGATGTATGTAAGAAGAAGAATTCTAAACATTTCATCCATTTAGACTAATCTGCAATTTTAACCCTCATATTCCGGTGTGCAAATGACTTTAATTTTT
Source organism: Notospermus geniculatus (assembly GCA_002633025.1). Taxonomy (NCBI): domain Eukaryota; kingdom Metazoa; phylum Nemertea; class Pilidiophora; order Heteronemertea; family Lineidae; genus Notospermus; species Notospermus geniculatus. Next base: position 133,855 of record NMRB01001389.1, read on the forward strand.
AAAAGTTCAAATTGTCTGTGCTGATTGTAACGTGAAGTGTAATTAAATAATAGCACTGATATTATTCCATGCAGAGTCACACCCTGTACAAAGGGGTACAATACTACATGTATTGCAATTGCCAGTTTTTCGATGATTTGTTCGAGAGTCTATTTTTTTCTGATACACCCTGTATATCACCCGCCATGCATTGCGGCTAGCCAGTAATAATGTAGGCCTGGAGAAACTCCTCCGTAGTTAAGTCCGCTGTAAGCTCCAAATAAATTTCCGGCGTTACCATGCATGTAAATAGGAGAATGTGAGCCTTGCTGTTTGGTGCACGAATTGCCCTGACATAAAATGGAGCAGCATAATCACACATCCAACCCTTGAGAAGTTAGGTCACAGGTGAAACATTGACCCGCTCTTCGGGCAAAGGTGCCATCTTTTCCTCCAGCTTCTTACATGTAGCTTCTCTGCATAAAACTACAGGACAAGACACGACGTATCTCCTGCCTCCTATGTCGCAACCAAAACCTATGTCTCATGTGAGCCAACGTCTGTACCACTCCGGTATGTCCATGTGTATGCGATGATAATGTAGGATCAACTTTTCCACCAGAGGGTCATGTGTGGGCAATATTATGGGGTGCTTGCTCTCATCTGGTAGAAGCGCTCGATGCAATCTGCCCCCAACACACAACAGTTCAAGCTGGTCATCCCACACAAGATCCGAATCTCGCAAGGGCTCTTGTTAGACACCGGGCGATTTTCTCTGGCCGCATTAATCTTCTCTGGAAATGCTCTCGATTGAACCCATCTCAGCCTTGGTTTTCTCCTTGTGCCTTTTAACCCAACGCCGACACGTTGCCATCACCCTAAAAGTTAAAAAGTTTGGGTTTATAGTCTGATATCAACAACGGTAGAGGTGTCATCCGACTTCACACTTTAACCCCAGTCTATCCTGAAACCTTTCAGTAGAACTCAGATGAGCTGCTCATTCAGCGCATACAATCTGAGCATTTCCGACCGGTACCCATTTATACACCTGGGTGGAGAGAGGCCAGTAAGGCAAAGAGACCTGCCCAAAGTCTCACGCCAGCAGCGGGATTCGAACCCGGGATCCTCTGACCGCTAGTCGGAGGCCCGAACCACTACACCACCGTGGCTCCCTCAGGAACATGTTATAACTCTCAACCTAGCCACAAGCTTCAACTTCTCATCATCGGCTTGTTGTACTTGACTCGATGGCGCGATGACTCGAAGACCGCCAAAATTATCCATATTAAAGTTAGCTGGTTACTTCTAAAAAGTGGAACGGATCTTTCCCAAAATGTATCCTAGATACTCACCCCTTGCAGGTAGTAGGTTTATTTCGCCTCGGCTGGTTAGTAGTCGCTCGCTCGAACCGATGTTTATGGTTTTATTTCCGTTGTCACCAGGGCCCGATTGCATAAAGCCTAGTAAGTTAGGAGACTACTAGTGGATAGTAGGCAACTAACTGCCTAGAAGTTGGCTGCCACAAAGTTCAGTTCTTTAGATGTGATGCATACAGCCCTACTATAGAGATAGGCAACATGTAGTGTTTTATGCGACCATAGGCCCTACTGATTATAGTACGGAGTTCAGTAGAGAACTAGTATCATACTAGCTCTAGTATGCTTTTTTGCAAACGAGCCCTAATTCTTAGCAACGGTGACTGGCGACAATACGTCGGTCCGCTTCCGCCTCGATCCATTCCACTTTTTAGAAGTAAACCAGCTGAATTTCACTGGATAATTTTGGCGGTCTTCGAGTCATCACGCCATTGAGTCGTCGCGACATCGAGTCAAGTACAACAAGCCCTCATCATCAATACTACACGTCTACGCAGTCTCCTTGACTGCATTGGCTGGTACAAACAACTTCGATGATTCAGGCCTTCTCTGCTCATCAGCTTGAGTCTTTGTTTCCTGGCTAACTTGCTTTGACTTGGGCCACGTTTCCTTCCCGTGACGAAGAAATTCCGAACTTCCCACCACAATTGGGAATTGATCAGGGTGTCGACAGAGCATCCTGGCGAACACAGATCGGCCGGGTTTTGTTTCCCCGGGATATGCCTCCACATACTTGGTTCCACAAGCTCTTGAATTTGACTAACCCTGTTTGCTACGAACGTTTGCCAAGTATGGACAGGTTTTTTAATCCACACCAAGGAAAATAGCATTGCATACTGACCTTGTGAACTGGCAGCCACGTCTTGGAAAACCAATTGCGAAGTTTGGAATTATTCTTCCAGATATGGCTACCCTTCCTTCGATCGTGCTTCTGCGACTTTCTTCAAGAACTCCATCTTTAAGGCCTCACAGTATTGAATTTTACGACATTTTCAAAGTGTTAGGACTGTGCAAGTAGAGGTCTCATAGCCTCGTGATGGTCCCCAAAATGCTTGCCCAATACGTACTTCAAAGAATCAAGACCTAGTTTTCAGCAATGAAAAAACTGCAGGCAGAGCTCTTGTTATGTCGACGAAGAGCAGTAAATATATATTTGTAAGAGGACTGTATTTATTCTTCATTTGATAGCAAGGTACAAGCACGTCCGTCTGTGACGGGACCAGAACATTGAATACAACGTACAAGACGTAACCGTCAAGTCAACAAATAAGTACGTCATGACAAGTACGTCATGGCAAATACGTAATGGCAAGTGCGCAATGGCAAGAACGATGTCGTCACGAGTGACGTCATCACAATCAACGCAGAATGGAACGCCGAATCGGCAGTAACATAGCCGGCCCTGAATTTCAGCTTGTTCTGAAATTCACAACTTTTCTGAGTCTCTAAATTTCATTACATTATACTGTACATTATTAAATCCATTAGGCCTAATTGCTCAAGCAGCCTAAAAAATTACCTAAAAAAATTTAACGTGAACTTTAACAATAGCCAAACCCGTAAGGAACTGTAGGCCTGCCACATCAATAACAAGAATTCTCTAGGCCTTCACCACTATATCCTACAACTGGTTTCATACTCAACTACATTTCAAGAAGAGCCAATTTCACCACTGGGCGGATCATTTTTCCTTTCTTTGTCTTCACTTCCGCTACTCTCACTACACCCTGATCTCCCTTGATTACCTTCGTTACACGACCAAGAGCCCATTCACCTCGAGGAATGCTCGGTTCGGAAACTAACACCATATCACCGGGTTCCAACTCACGATCAACTTCGCGCTTCCATTTTGTTCGCTGGACTAACGTAGGTAAGTACTCGTGTTGCCATCGCGACCAAATCTGATTCAAGAAAGCTTGGGACTGTCGCCACTTTCGCCTGCTACTAACTTCCTTGTCATACACAACAGCTGGTGGCAAATTTAGGCAAGCTCGACCAAGGAGAAAGTGATTCAACAGGGTAAGCGCCTCAAGGTCATCCACATCACAACTGACCGAAATGATGGGACAACTGTTCACCATCGACTCAGCTTCCACTGTCTGCAGTACCAAACGCTCACATAACCCACCGAAGTGAGGTGCACCTGGCGAATTAAATTTCCATTCAACATGTTCAATATCTAGTTGACACAACGCTTCAGAATCCTTGGCTTGACCCCACAGACATAAGCACAAGAACAAGAACAAGCCAGCACAAGCACGTACAAGTTTCCTCACCCAAGCTTGAGTACGCCACAACCTCGACCAAAAAGAAAGGCGAGATACGTCAATGCACAATTCCTTCTCTCCGCGAACGCTAGGCCTACTCTCATCTTCAGACACTTCTGAATCAGATTCCGTGACGTTGTTCACAACCAAACTCGACACCAAAGTGACAGGCCATTCCTTCTCTACTGGCAACTGAAGAATTGCCGGCCCATGTAACCACCTGCTCTCTGATGAGAACTCTGTCGGGTTAATTCCCCTACTTCCATCATCCGCTACAGCCATTCCGCAACTGATTGGCAAAGTCGTGCTTGACTCCTCCCCTACGCCGCTACTGACTCCCTCATCTGGTGACACAATCTGCGCACTACATACAAACACTTGGTCATTACTCACACTCGGAACCTTTCCCACAACAGTCCAACCAAGAACCGTCTTAACCGCGTGAGGTGAGCCCTGTGGCCCTGACACAATCTGCACTGGTTTGATCAAATCATAAGCATTACAGCCCAGCAAGATTGTTACTAGTTGGCCCTTGACCGATGGCAGCTGCAAATCGCGGAGATGTTCCCATCTATTCTTTTCGCACGACATGTCTACCGTAGTAACTGGTAAATTCAAATTGTCAACCACCCAGACGGAATCAACATCATGCTTCTCCACCCCGTCATGATCACTCACTGAGACAGAAACCTTGCGCGAAGATATGAAGCTCTGATCACGAATTCCACTCAAATTCAGGCTATGCAAATCACCGTGTACACCGAGCTTTTTCGCGGTACTCTCCAACATCAAAGAGCATGTACTCCCCGCGTCCAACATGGCATACGTAGAAACGGACCCAGCCGGCCCATGAACAACCACTGGCAAAACCTGAAGCAACACATGGGATTTCTCACAACTCACCTTACCAGCATGCTCAGCAACATTACAAGTTTCAGAGTGATCAGACATGTCAGAAGCTGCAGATGGAGATTTCAAACCCTGCGATTCATCCACATGTAGAAGACTATGATGATTACGTTTGCAACCACCGACACCGCAACGCCTTTCACGACAAGTACGCACAAAATGACCCTGGTGCAGACAGATGAAACAAAGCTTATTCCGAAAAACCAAATTCTTCCTTTCAGTTAGACTCATGGCTTTGAATTTAGCGCAGTCCCCGAGACTATGATCACCGTCTCCAAGTGGACATGGTGTAGGAGTACTGCTACCAGATTCCTGAGTTACATAAGTAGATACAGTAGCTGTCTTCACGGAGGACTTCACGTATCTTGGTCCAGACTTCGGTTCAACATCGGATTCAGGCTGCAACCATTCTAGAGCTCTAATCTCACCTTCTAACCAAGAACCCAGAACGAACAACGTCGGTTGATCTAACCCAATGCTTGCCAAGTGACGCGCCCATCTCAATCTCATGCTGGGAGAAAACTTACTCACCACCTTTTCTACATTTGCCACAGCATTCAAATCACCTACGTAACCCATCCTCTGAAAAGCTAACACCAAATTCCTAACGATGGCTGCAAGAGCAAACACACTGTTAGTATTAACAACATTGTCCGAAATAGGACAAAATGCATCTAGCTTGTTTAAGTGAGCTCGAACGACGAACTGTCTCTTTCCGAATCTAATCTTCAGAGCCTGCAGCGCCTCATGATAATACGCTCCATCGTAGCCAAATCCCCTAATCTCGTCTTTGGCACGTCCTTGGACAGCATGCTGGAGATGCGTTAACTTTTCTGTATCCGTCAAGGGAGTACGGTGCACCACGGCATGAACATTCCGATCCAGTCGACCCAACTCAACGGGTCTCCGTCAAACTCTGGCAACGACAACTTTGGCAGAGACTTACCAAACGCCCAACTTCCGTGAACAACATTAGGCCTATCATGACGAATACCGGTAACACCTCCCAGACTGTCTCCAACGATTTGATCAGGATGATGAGCAGCAGGGTTCTGGTCACATTTCATATTGACCCAACCGTTCACATACTCCGACGTCGGCTCCTTTTCAGGCTGCGGGAAAATAGCTGATTCGTCATCACCACCAGCATCCGACATGTCCGACGCCACAGACGGTGCATCCGTTTGAACCTTTGACTTCTCCGACGAACCAGGGACGACCACACACTCACCATGCTCACCATCAGGTTTAGCGTCCAACAAACGCTCGGCTGTATGAACTGCTTCCTCGACGCGGTCGTACTCAGCGTCCAGCCGTTTGTTGATTTCTTCAATCTGACCAGGGCAGAATTCCATTAAAGACTGACAGAGCTCATCAGCCCTTTCCCTGAGCGCCAACACTTCACCAATGCATACTTTCAACCGCTCGCGCGATTGGGATGACGCTCCCGAACCTCTGAACCCTGACAAGAGCTTCAATCTTCGGGTAATATTACCCTTCACTACCGCTTTCTGGTTTTTGAGACGGCCTACCTCTTCTGCCACATCCAGTTCTCCCGTCGGCATCGTCGGTTCTTTCTATTATCCGGCTCGAAGGACCAAATGTTATGTCGACGAAGAGCAGTAAATATATATTTGTAAGAGGACTGTATTTATTCTTCATTTGATAGCAAGGTACAAGCACGTCCGTCTGTGACGGGACCAGAACATTGAATACAACGTACAAGACGTAACCGTCAAGTCAACAAATAAGTACGTCATGACAAGTACGTCATGGCAAATACGTCATGGCAAGTGCGCAATGGCAAGAACGATGTCGTCACGAGTGACGTCATCACAATCAACGCAGAATGGAACGCCGAATCGGCAGTAACAGCTCTAATGCATTCAGATAGAGTACAGTACATTTTACACTACACTAACGTCGGAAGACGTAAGCAATTTCTGAATTCAATACAGTGTGGCTTTAATTGGAACGACACCATTTTCTCCGGTCTTACACCAGGACTCTGAAGCTATCAATCGGCGGAAGTCACACATATATACCATGCAGCCTGTAAAAAACACGAGGATGAATTGAAGGGCCTAGAGCACAAAGGAACCATGTCCGTTTTTGCACTTTTGAGAAAAAACGACTTTTTCTACTTGCGCCCTTTGTGCTCTAAGATTTTTTAATTCTCATTTAAGTAAAAAAAACAAAAGGAATCTGAGGAAAGATAATCTATCTTGTAGAGCAGCTCAAATTGTGTACAGATTTGACTTTTTGGTCATGATGATGGCACCAGTTAGGGGCCAAAACCCCCGTAGGCCCTTAAATGACTTGTGCCATTTGTGCTCTAAGAACAGGAAAATCATCATGTTTGCAAGTTATAGAGAGCCTGTACATGGCTGGTTCATTGTTCAATCAAAAGAGGGCAGCACAAGCTACAATTTGGTGTGTCCAAGTACTTGAAGTCCAGTCCAAAGGACCAGTGCATGTGCTGTTGCTGGAGAAACAACTCATTATGATACCCTAACGTACATGCTTCGGCTACACGATCATGCAGAAAATGTTTGAAAATATTGATTGGTTTATCTGTGCTGTTAAACTACATTTGGGTACATTTTTTGAGACACCTTGTACGTAGGTGAGTAAGATGATGCCTTTGGATGGGTGCAGGTTTTGAAAGCCAGATAAACGACTCTGCCCTTTGTTAAAGTGTCCAGACGAGTCCGGGTGAGCATGTAAGCGAGGTTTAAAACTCAGACATAGAAACCTAGTTCACGGAGTGACCTATCACAGGTTTCAGCTATGTGGACAAGAGAATGTAATCCACAAAAGAAGCTGTTCATCTACTGAAACGGAGCTCGATCCTCACCTGACATCACTGCCCAATTCTCCACCATCTCCGGGGGTAACTTTCTAGAAGCTGATTAAACTTCTTTTCAGTTGCAGCTCTGTCCGAAATAGTGTTCCGCACATGAAGAGTCAACTTTTGAGCTGCCCTATTTTCAGTCACAAATGACCTACTACTGTCGATATCAGATAAAATCCATTTTAAAACATCCACTTTGTTCTGTGCTGATTTTGTTTGTATATCCCTCATCCCCCAAAAGATATGGGCCCGGTTGCACAAAAGCATACTAGGCGTAGTTTCTTTCTATCTCCTAGTTGGCTGCTAACTTTGTATGCGTTTGTATACAAAGTTAGAAGCCAACTAGGAGATGGAATGATACTCCGCCTAGTATGCTTTTGTGCAACCGGCCCATTGTCTCTGATCTTTGTCCACAACACCATACATCATATATACTTGTCCCGAAATTTACTGGTTTCATCCGTACCCAATGTTGTATCCACTAGACGAGCAACGTCATCCTCTATCTGTTGCTCAGAAAGAAGAAGCCTGTGGATGTTCATATTCTTCACAGTTGACCTATTAGGAAGACGGGAGGCCGTTTTCCCATCTAAATCCAAACAATCACTAAGAACAGGTGCCACATTCTGTGATGAAACCCCATGCGACAACAGATTGTGCACACACATTTTGTAACCCAGGAGTGAACTTGCTTTGTCTGACATGGAATGTCTCAACAACAATACTCTGAGCAGCTATCAGAGTCTCTACCTCCTCTGCTAACTCAGAAACTTTCTCATTTGCAATCATGTAAATTTTCAGTTGTCTTCTCCAAAACCTGAACCACTTGTCTTTCACTTCGTCTTTCTTTCCCTGCATATTCATCAGGTTGCTCACCCTTTTTATACATGTAGCCAAGATTGCTCCTAGCCCTTTTCAACAATTTATTTCCATTCTCTATAAGCTTTCTCAGCCCATCTATCTCCCTCTCTTTTGATTCATTTTCTCTTCTACTCTTGGCACTCAGCAGCCACTTTCGTTTTCTTTCTGAGTTGTTCACTGGTGTCCTCAGGCTTTCGTTTGAGTGTGGAAATCACATCATCTTTGTCTTCACTACTCTCTGGCAAGTAGCCTACTGCTAATTCGGCCTGTTGTCTGCCTTGAGAGGGTCTAGCTTTTGGTGGACAATACGGAGCACTTAAAAAGTTTTTAAGTCTATCCGAATCTTTCTTAGCAGATTTCATTGCATCTGAACGTTTCTTAAGATTCACTATTCATGGATGCACTGCACGGCCCTGGTTGCTGAATCAACCAAGTTGCAGTTTCGACCACCCCAATGTCCAGACACTTGTTAATGTATGACTTCTTCATTTGTCAGAGGCATTCTTGAATGTCATTACGAACTGAGTGTATGCGTAAATGCGCACTACGCGGTGACCTACTTTATGCACTATGCATTACAGTTAGAAAATGGCGA
>NMRB01001389.1:147291-159007 GCA_002633025.1 Notospermus geniculatus
TACCAATTAGGTATTCTGTGTGTTCTTACACACAAACGAATGAGTTGAAGCATGTGTACCTTACCTGATGAAGGGTTATTCACGCTATAACACCACGTTGAACTTGTCAAGTGGTGAAGCTATGGCTGCCATGATATAGCATCAGTCCAGCCTCGGTGACGTTATCACTGGCTATATACGGCTGGACAGGGGACCAGTCATATCGAGGTGTGGAGGGAGAAAGAGTCACCGAACGCATATAGTCGCGCTTTAAGTCATACGTCATACATGTATGTGATACGGATCCACGATACAGAGCATTGCCGGAAGTCCCTACCTAGGTATCTTTTCGGCTCCAGTCTTTGGGTCCTTCCATTACTGATCTTGGCCTGAAGGTCTCCAAACAAATGCATAGAAACTGTCGGGAAGTTTATTGCAGGATAGAACATGTCCTATTCACTGCGAGCACTGTCTGACACTATAAAAAGTGTCTCAGATAGTCTACCTTTTCTGCGTCCACATGACATAAAATCGCTCAGCTATAAACTTCTGACATTTATTAGTCACTCTCGTACAGCTGCTCTCAGAGTGATGTCCACATGCGACTTTGTCTCTGAGAGCAAACTTCTGCGAGAAAACTCTCACGTGGAATGTCGCCTTTAGTCAATTCCTACAGCAAAACTAGTGGCAGCTGCAGCTGGTGGCAGAGTGAGAGACAACTGGCGTTGGGAAAGGCCTTGCCAAAGACGTGCAATCTCTGTCAGCTGTTGGTCGGACAACGATTCCGGTCCCTCCGTTGCCAAAAACATGAGGGAATTCAGAACGTTGGGTGACAGGCTGGCCCTTAGCCTAGTCTTGATACGTTTCAGTGCACTGAAACCCCTCTCGCAATCTGAAAGAAAATAGTCTTAACCCCTCTCGCAATCTGAAAGAAAATAGTCTTAAATATCATTTGCGTTTTAATACGACACAGAAGAAAAGGTACCCAAACTCCAACAAGTCCAGATTCAACAGAATTAATATTGTGAGAAAGCGGGTTCTATACATACCAGCAGTGGACATCAGAATGACGAGTGCAGCGGCAGCAAGTTTGTGAAGATTTGGGTAGATGGTGCGTATCCCGACGTCATCAGCTCCACCAAGACAGAGCAGGTGTCTTTGTGCTTTCGCAGTTCAGAGCACAAGATATTCCGAAATGATGTCCATTCTTTGGTAATTTCTTCCTCATCCAAGATTGAATAATGATTCAGAATATCCTAAAAGAAAAGTACTAACAAGAGCAAAAAAGATTGGTCAACCTAGACTGTTCAGGTGACAACAATAAGATATCATAGGCTATTAAACTTTACCTGAAGTGACTCTTCGCCGTAGTCATGCAAGTCCTCCATATCTTGCGGTGCAGAAACGGGGTTTAATATACCGAGAGCTTTCAACAGCCCGATGTTCGGGAAGCGACTCTCGATATTGGTAATGAGAGTCGCAAGGAATTTATCGAATACCTGAAAAAGACAGGTGTACCCTGGCATCCATTTAATTTATGATTAAGCCATAAAGTCTAATTCTCGGAACTCCAACTAAATCGGTCGCGGTACCGATCGGGGATGCATGGTTCCAGCTGAGCAAATTTTAGTTACCGGTACCTTGGTTTTGAAGTTCTGCAGTCTTCTTGGCGCGGCACGTCAGTGACCGCTTTGATTCCATCATGTGCTGGTAGGCCCGGCCTACCAGCTTCACCTACTTTTTTTAACTGGCCTCAACAGCTGCTCACCTATTTGTCCAGTTATAATGTCCATGTCCCAGAAGTTCATGTAACAGGCGAACAATGATTTCAAGAACTCCCCTCGTAAGGCAAACTGCATTAAACTCCTCATGCTTTAGTTATGCATCCAATACCAGGAGGTGTTTGGCCAGACCTTGAATTTCAAAGCAGCACTGAGATTCCAAAGCAGTAGGCATGATTTCACAGTTGCCGCAGTCACACAACTCTTTGTGTTGTGGGCGCTCCATATCGTCATCATCATCATCGGATTCAGTGTCAGTGTGGTTTGAACCATCGGCTAGGCCTACTACAGCATTCATACACACGTCGGGGGGGGGGGGGCTTCGTTTTGTGCTGCATGGGAGGACCATTATAAACTTTATGAGAAGTCCTAACGTCGGGTAGATGTTTTCCGCGCGGAGTATCATCTGAGCACATGTCAGGAATGATGGTGTTTGGGTGCATCATCTATTTTAGGTCTTACACTGCTTTAAAACGTTGCCATTCGCGCAAGATCGTTGCCACAGCAACCTCCTCCGATTTTTCTGACCCCTCGGTTGAAAAATTTTTCCAATCGACACAGACGTTCGGAAAACTTCTCCCCGAGGACGCGGATGTCTGAATCGCCGAATTTCCTAGCCTTATTCTGTATCTTATCGTACGTATCTGGCCATGTTGAAGGATCAAAGACTGCCGCGGCCTCTACCACAGGGGAATTTGTAGAAGTTTGCTATAGTCCTGGGGCTGACGGGGGTCCTGTGTACATTTTTATGTGCCCTAAGTTTGACTCTTGATCCTTGTAGGGGACCCCTAGGACATAAAAAAAAACTTGGGTGCAACTCCTGAATCAGGTGCAGGATGGGTGAAATTCAAGATGGCGTCCAAGATGGCTGCCACATCAGAAAACCAAGGATAACTGGCTTCAGAATTGGGCTAGGTTAATTATTTTGGTGTCTTTACCTAGGTTTTAGGGGTCAAGGAATTCAATGAAACCATTTTCAAACTTCATATCCGATGGGATCATGGTGAAATCCAATATGGCCGCCGATAACGCTGCCGTAACATGTAATCCAATGTAACTTGATAAATATTTGGCCTAGGAGATTAGTTTTGGTGTCTTTACCTAGGTTTTGGGGGTCAAGGAATTCATTGAACCCTATTCCAGGTACCTGCGATCATTGTATAACAGCGAAATCCAATATGGCCGCCAATACGGCTGCCGCGTCAGTCATAAAATGGGAAGTTCTTGCTAAAATAGCATACAAAAGTCCACATATTGGGATATTTGCCAAGGATGTAGGGGTCAAGGAATTTATTGAACCCCATTCAAGGTACATAAGATCATCGTCTTAATTATGAAATCCAATATGGCCGCCAATACAGCGCTCGCATCAGTCAGTAGATGGGAGTTTATTGTTAAAATGCATACAAAAGTCCACATTTTGGGGTTAGTGGTCCAGCTATCCATTTCAGTCATTCATGTTATCATATAAAATGGATTGTATGATAGAGAAACTTTGGTAAAACAGATTTAAGTGGTTTTGTGATGAAGCAGGATAAGCCAGGACCCTATCTTTTATACGTGCTCAGCTAGAAAAAAATTTCCACACCATGAACGTAACATAATGAAATTTAAGAGGCCGTCTCAGTCATGCTCATCCACCCCGGATCATTTAGGGAGTGGGAGATGGCTTATCCTACTTCATCTTCGGACCACTTAAAGGGATTTTTACTGTATATTCATTATCATTTCAAGTCGTACCTTGGTTTTGGAGCTGTCAACTGGTAGGTTACATCAAGCTCCCATGTTAAGCCATAAGAACGTGGTGGATGTTTAGGAGAAATCCATGATGGCTGCCACCATGTCAGGCAGGATATTTGAGTCACATTTGATATTTGAAGACTGCAATACTTTTTACATGAAGTTGCTGTCCTTATCACCCAGTTACCACAGCAGCACACACATTCTGGGAAATACATACTTTGGCAGGTTTCTTGGTTTTAATTCACTGCAGTCAGTCTTTTTGGGTTTCGGCAGAGATTTTCACTTATTTGGTATTTACAAAACATGCAGTACGGAACATTGTCTTTCCTACATGGACACATATTTGAGTTGAACGCGCTCCAGGAAGGCATGTTTTGTTTCCCATCAAAGCACTTTACCTCAAGGATTTTGGGAAACCTGATGCCAGCCTCTCATCTAGTTCTACTGAAACCGCAGAAGCATATATTCGGTGCAGGTGTAGCATGGCAAACATGGCATTCAAAATACATGTATAGACAATCTCAGAGTCAAATTGTATCATCAGCGGTGGTCCATGTCAGTTCTTCTGCTCCCAACGAGTCATGCTACCAAGGGACATATTCTGCGTGCATTCTACTCTACCTTCACCCAAATCAATAGGGTATGCCGATCACGCTGACCACGCGAGAATACACGCGTGGGTTTGAACTGATAGTACACAGATGCCACCTATTATTCAAAACCTGCCAAAGTATGTATTTCCCAGAATGTGTTTGCTGCTTTGGTGACTGGGGAATAAGGACAGCAACTTCATGTAAAAAGTATTGCAGTCTTCAAATATCAAATGTGACTCAAATATGCTGCCTGAAATGTTCTTATGGCTTAACATTCAGCGTTGCTTAACCTACAGTTGACACATCCAAAACCAAGGTACTACTTGAAAAAAAAATGAATATGTAGTAAAAATCCTTTTATTTTAAGTGTTCCGAAGATGAAGTAGGATAAACCATCTCCCACTCTCTAATGATCCGGGGTGGATGAGCATGGCTGAGAAGGCCTCTTAAATTTCATTATGTTACCTTCACAATGTGGTAAGAATTTTCAAATGGGCACGTATAAAAGATAGGGTCCTGGCTTATCCTGCTTCATCACAAAACCACTTAAATCTGTTTTACCAAAGTTTCTCTATCATACAATCCATTTTATATGATAACATGAATGACTGAAATGGATAGCTGGACCACTAACCCCAAAATGTGGACTTTTGTATGCATTTTAACAATAAACTCCCATCTACTGACTGATGCGAGCGCTGTATTGGCGGCCATATTGGATTTCATAATTAAGACGATGATCTTATGTACCTTGAATGGGGTTCAATAAATTCCTTGACCCCTACATCCTTGGCAAATATCCCAATATGTGGACTTTTGTATGCTATTTTAGCAAGAACTTCCCATTTTATGACTGACGCGGCAGCCGTATTGGCGGCCATATTGGATTTCGCTGTTATACAATGATCGCAGGTACCTGGAATAGGGTTCAATGAATTCCTTGACCCCCAAAACCTAGGTAAAGACACCAAAACTAATCTCCTAGGCCAAATATTTATCAAGTTACATTGGATTACATGTTACGGCAGCGTTATCGGCGGCCATATTGGATTTCACCATGATCCCATCGGATATGAAGTTTGAAAATGGTTTCATTGAATTCCTTGATCCCTAAAACCTAGATAAAGACACCAAAATAATTAACCTAGCCCAATTCTGAAGCCAGTTATCCTTGGTTTTCTGATGTGGCAGCCATCTTGGACGCCATCTTGAATTTCACCCATCCTGCACCTGATTCAGGAGTTGCACCCAAGTTTTTTTTTATGTCCTAGGGGTCCCCTACAAGGATCAAGAGTCAAACATAGGGCACATAAAAATGTACACAGGACCCCCATCAGCCCCAGGACTATAAAACGACTTTGCAGGTACTGGACGGCAAGATCAGCGATAGCCTTTCTATCGCGCTCAAAGGTAGACACGGTGTCACCTCCCCGGTTTGTAGCAGCGCGGCCAGGGGTGATATCAAGAATGAACCCATGGAACTTTTTGCACCTTTGGTCATCATCATCATCATCAAACTTGAGACGGGCGAAGAAGCCTTCGACTCGGTCAGTATCTGCCATTGTTTCAACATCTTCGATGCACTCAGAAACCAGGGTAGCAGTTCATCGCTTTGAAACTTCAGGGAAAGGGTTTTCAGTACATTTATTAGATCACACATAAAATGGAGCATTTGTATGAACTTCACAGACTTCAAATGCCCGAGTAGATTCTTTGCAACGGAACCCTTGTTTGCAATGGACCTGTTACGTTCCGCAAGTTCTTCAAGGTGAGAAACTAGGCTTGACCAGTCAATTATTATTGCCCTCAGGGTGTTGGCTTCGCTGGCCGCCCATCTCGTTCAAACTTGTGGTGTTTTTGCATGAAGTGTGGATGCAGAGTTCACATGCAAAACATACCTGTATTTGTTTGACCTGTATGAACTTTTGTACATGTATATTCTACCCCATGAGGATGGCAAGCGTCGCCAGCTTTGGGAGGCCCTTGTTCCTCATCATAAATGCCCGCAAAGAAAGTATTTTAAAATACCATCGGTAAGTTGTGCAAATACCACCAGTAAGTTGTGCAAAATAATGTCTCGGCCTCATCGAATAATTTGTTTCTTCTGCAGAATATTTTCGAACATCTCTTGCCTAATTTCCGTGCAATATTTGAATAATCTCCTTCTGAACGTACGTGTGTTTGCTTCATGCAGTGTAATAATCACGACGGAAGCCGCATTAATTGTCGAAATCTCGATGATTTTATTATCGTTTACTCAATACACAGCAGCCATCCCTGAGCCTAGCTAGCACAACACTCTGCTTCAGCCTCGACACACACAACTGAAACATAACTCAATCACGTGGTGCTCGTTTAAAAAAAATTAATATTTATTCTCTCTCTCTTTTCACCAACAATTTGGTATACAGAGGATACATGATGAGGATGTTTTTTAACAGTCAGATGACAGGACAGCCGGTTTACAAAGTCTTCATTCCCCTGGTATAAAAATTAACAAGTGCAGTGAGACTCACATGGCCCTTTCGACTCATAATTTTACCAAAAACCAATATGTTTGGTTTCTGTCCCTGCAACCCAGGAAACAAACGGTTACGTAATACCAGGAAATGTTCACACTTCAGCAGATAGTGAAATTCGTCAAGTACATCAGAAATACCACACAAATGACAAACATCATTTTCTATTACACCATTATATAACCGTTTATACACTCCGGGAAATTTAGCAGTACCGGTTAGAAGCCGAGCTAAACTGTATATCTTAGAAAGCGGAAGTTTTTTCAAATAAACTTCAAAAAATAATTGGTCTTTATAGAGACGATAATTACAACATCTTTTATCTCTAAAAACAGTTTCTCTCCAATTCTGAACAAATTGATCAAATAATTTTTGAAATACTAGCGCTATGTGGCGCATATCTATCCTAGCTGCTCTGACCTAAACCACAGCCACCACATCATCCCCCCGAAAAATTCTTCGAACTACGTTCCCTCGTTCCTCTATCCTGTATAAGAAACCCCTCCCAGCGTCTGGACTACAGCTGAGAAGATAGGCCAAAATGTGTCCTCTAAGAATATTTCGAATACGTTGCCATGGCAACAAGGGCCGGGTTTCTCTGTTATTCACAATGATAACAGTGAAATCCAACTACAGTGTACTATAGTATGATAATTTCAGAACTTACAGGGCCTGTCTATATGGTGACAATGAAAATGCGTTTAGAACCTGAACCTGTATAAAAAAACATTCAATGGTTGCCATGGAAACAGAATGGAACACTATAAGAATATTAAAACAAACATAAAATGTTATAAATTTCCATCATTTTTCATTTTTGGTAACCACTATAGTATGAAAAGGATGTGTATTACATCTAAAAAATGTGGATACTGGGATCTCACCAGCCAAATAAGGCCATTGTAAAGCATATCAAACGGTTGCCATGGAAACGGTGTACCACCAAATATTTTTCGGCAAATTTTTTTCCTTTAATAAAGATAGCCATGGGGTATCGAAAAAACATAACTTCGTTCATGTTGCAATTAGTGGTGGGTCATCTCGTATTTTTACTAGCCTATACTCCACAAATACATGTACATTTACAATAGTTTTTGTGATATTTGTTGTTGATTTATGTAGACCTAACTCAATCGGCCGGGAACACCCATCCATGGGATCCCAACAAGACGAAAACAAAAATTACGCAGTAGTCCTGGGGCTGAGGGGGGTCCTGTGTGCAATCAATTCTGAAGCCAGTTAGTTAGGTAAATGTAAAGGTGAGGCTGCCATATCGGCGGACATTTTGGATGTCACCATTATCCTGAACTTTTTTCACCCTGCAAATGGTTTTAACGGGTTCCTTGACCCCTAAAACCCATGAAAAGACACCAAATTTGTTCATCTGGCTCAATTCTGAAGGCAGGTAGGGTTGATGTAAAGGTGCGGTGGCCATATTGGCGGCCATGTTGGATTTCACCATTTTCCGGTCCTTTTTTGTCCAGTAAATGGTTTTAATGGATTCCGTGACCCCAAAACCTTGGTAAAGACATCAAATTCATTCATGTAGTATAATTATACAGGGAGTTATACTGGATTTAATGATGCCGCAGCCATCTTGGACGCCATCTTGAATTCCAACTTTCTGCCCCACATCTGGAATGTCTACCCAAGTTTTTTTCAATCTCCTACAGGTCCCCTACAAGGATCAAGAGTCAAAATTAGGTGACATACGATTGCACACAGGACCCTCCTCAGCCCCAGGACTAACGTGTTTCTCCAAGGAAATCAATGATGTAGAACTATTGATTACTTGTTTCATACTGAATCTTGGAGACATCAACAAACAGAGAGCAGTTTTTACAATTCATTTTCTTCACGCCAGGACATAAATACTTAAAATTGTATTTGCCACTGAGTTTCATGTCGTCTTTTTCGTCAGATTGTATATCTTACTTGACCAGCTAAGAACATCCCCCAATCGTCCCCAGGCTAGTGGTTTAAGGCTGTGACGAGTGGATTTCGTTTGGACAGGGAGATTTGAAGAGGTGCAATGCAATGAGGTTTACACTGTTGAAGTCTTCAGGGGGAGACCCACTGATACGACGAAAACCGACCGGCTAAGCATTCAAGGCACCAGCTTCTCTCGACGTCACCATAGACCTAGGCAGGACATTCCTTGGTTGTTAAAGCCCCCGTCACATATCCACTCCGAGGCCCGCACAACGAGTGAAAACAGACATTTTGGCCAATTTCTACGGAGCCCAGTTTGATCCAGTCTAATTTCAGCTTATCTATTGAGGCGATTTCGGCATAATTCACCTTTAGATCCGTGCTTCAGTCTCTAAAATACGGGGCCCGGTTGATTTGTGACCTAGGATTAAGAGGGCATTCCTATTTTTTGTTCTCATGACATGAGGGCATTCCTATTGCTTCACACTTTCGGAGGTTTCATTCGTGGATTATTTCCAACTTGAACGTCTTAAGCCGTGGTTACACTAGGCCTACATGGAAATCCCCGGGGTTTTTTGACACCCGGGTCTAGCCCGGCTCTGAAAAATCGCTCCTGAGGCCCGGTGCCGGTCAAGAGTACTCAAATGTTGTGACGGGGACCTAAATTAAGCCCTCCAAAATCCGTTCGAGCTCGGGGGGATTATTACACCGCATTTTTAACAGGTGTGGACAGAAAAAATCCGGTTCGACACGGGTTTTTTATGTAGTGTAACGAGCGGCATGGAGAAAACGCGGAATTCCACGGAATTCCGCTAGACATAATTTGGTGGTCTGCAGTTTATACAGTACTATTAACTGGTGTGAAACCTGTCACGTGGATCATCCCCTCCCGCCCCCTCCCCTTATCTCTTTATCATATTGGCACTAGCCTAGATACGAGGTAGCAAGGTGGTTGGGCTACAGAAACAATGCCGCTGTGGCCGCATTCCAACTGCTTGGCTTGGCCTTGTTATTTCATTAATATTATACCATGTGTTAAGGCCAGTGTATAGTTTATTCCATTGTTAAAAGCTATAATTACAGTTTCGGATTCTTGGCGGATTTCCGTGGAATTCCGCGTTTTCTCCATGCCGTGTAACGAGGGCTTTAGCTTCAACTTGAACGTAAGATTTTTCATATTGAAGGTGATGATCAAGTTTCCTTTATAATGCATTTTGTGTTTCATGTTGATGATTGATGTTCAACTGTTTTGCTGGTGAAACCCTTAAAAAATCAAATGCACGTGAACTTCATCTGATAAGGTGGAGTAATTGAATTTGAATGTTAATCTTCCCACCAGCTTCCCACAAGAGTGCATGTGCGATGCGGGAATTCGTTCCAAGACGGAACCAAACCCGTGCACTCCACGCCGAGGGTAAGGCTACAGTTGCTATTTCTGAATCGAAGAATTCGACATGGCCGAACTCCAGTCGTGAACTAGAAGTGTTAATTTCGCTCAATAGCGAATGTGTAGCCTATTACATTTGATAACTCACTGGTTACAAAATCATTGATATGCAGGTTGCATAATCATCGACATGAGGTTGCAAAATCATCGATATGAGGCTACAAAATCATACAGGTTGCAAAACCATAGATATACAGGTTGCAAAATCATCGGCTGCAAAATCATCGATACACAGTCTGCAAAATCATCGATACACAGTCTGCAAAATCGTCGATACGCAGGTTGAACAATCATCGATAAACAGGTTGCAAAATCGTTGATACACAGGTTGCAAAATCATCGATACACGGGTTGCAAAATCATTGATTCACGGGTCGAATGTTTGCTCTCGTATCGCACGCTGGGAGTGTAATCATGCCCTATCGGCGGATTCGAAGCGAATTTTCAGCCATAGAAAGAAATCCTGTTGATTTTCTGTACTCTTCAGCATCATGATACCTTTACCCATCTTAGCGGCAGTGATTTACGAGCTGCATTTCGAGAGTGGAATAAACCCAGAGATGTATTCCAGAGGGTCCGCAATTCATTGTGGTGTGGTTTGTTTGATTCAGACCAAGTGTGATGGCTTTTTAGCTCAGCTGACCAAAGGTCAGCGGAGCTAGTCATATAGGTATTCAGTGGCGTCTTGGTGTCAGTCCATCTGTCCAACTATGCCCGACGTTTTGTAACCGTAATAGCTAGAGACTCCAAATTACATCTGAAGATAGCCCTTGGTGAACTCTCCTCGGAAACAAAAAATGTGCGCAATTTGACCTATATTAGGCGCACCAGGGGGCGTTTTGTGTAAAATGAAATATCGCAATATCTCGGCCCCTATAGTAAATATGTAGACAGAAAGTTATGGGATAGATGGGGTGATATTTTCTACATCAGTTCAAAGAGAAAGTAATGTCAGATTTGTCCACCAGGGGGCGCTATTCAACAAAATAAAAAACAGGGGTATTTGAATTTCCCGCACTTTTGTTTCTGACGTCATCGCCATTGGGAGTTCTGCATTCAAAACTTCAGCTGGCTGGATTGAAGGAGGATGGCAGAACTAAACAGTGAAACGCCAGATAAGTGCCTTTTACATCATACACACCTAACTAGACACAGTGATTGCCAATTATGACCCACGTATTGGGAGTTTCGACGGTTGATCGCGTGCTCTGCCCTCGGCTCTCACAGTGAATAATTAATAAGGCAGTAAGTCTCCTCACTGACGACGTCACAGGCCTGTCTGTGGCCGTCGGTCGTATCGTGAGAATGAAGAAGGACTAATTGGCATACCGTAAACTTCCACTCGAATCTCGACAACCACTGCTCATGCATGCATGAATCCTCAGCCAATTATCATCAAGTATCCAAAACACAAACACTTCCCCGAATTAATTAAATTTAATGTCTGCAAAGATGATTTTCACTTGCTAATTTCTTCGTTGATCTGGCTGGGCAAACATTTTTTTTAGATTGTTGTTAGGCGATTAGCCGTTCAACACCAATTCCGGGACTGCCGTGAATTTTGCCGAAGACACATCCGACAAAAGTGCGACGCCTCCAGTGCTGGCATATTCCAATTGAAAAGACAAGTTGCAGAAATAGAATTAGGTTGCAGATATAGAATGAGGTCAAAGTCAAACAAGAAGAATGGCAATGATGATTGTATAGGCTAGGCCTTGCGCC
>NMRB01001390.1:0-77006 GCA_002633025.1 Notospermus geniculatus
GAGGGTTCTTCATACGTTCTGGACTTCCCATGAACACCAGGACCATCGTGAACAGATCTTCAAGGCTCTGGCCCATCATCTGAAAGTAGGGAGGGATGTTGCATACTCAATCATTGATGCAGTTACAAAGCAAAGGAAAAGCAGGTCTATGACCTTATACGTGTCTGCGTCATACCTCAAAATTCTCGTCTTTGAACCTCCGCAGGAATATCATGAAGTCGATCACATTGTTTATAACAAACTCAGGCAGACAAGTCAAACATGATGGCACATCCTCTGTCAGTGGGAATGTGATTGGTTGGAGTAGGGCCCGGTCATTCTGGGTTGCAGCGTGGCTGAGGAACTTGGCCGTTGATGTCTGTAGCAGGGACATGAGTTCAAGCATGCGTGGCTCTGTCAGGGCTGCTTTCAGACACAGGTAGAATGTCATACCTGAAATTATACAAAAGATAGAGGATCAGAAGGAATGTCTATCCTGAAAGGGGGAAATTATGGGTCTGGAATTTGAGAGAAAACCTGGTCATTTTGACTGCCTGTTGCCTAGGCCGACACCATCATGGCTTCCACAGAATGGTATCTTGAAATGAAACACTGACCCCTGTCCATCCTTTCTCTGACCCTCTGTCCAGGCTCCATATCTGTAGCCCCCTGCAACTGTATATCCTGGTACAGCCGCTGCATCCTGTGTAACTCCGAACTCAAACGGACAAACTTGTCATTGACGACGTGGAACCCAAGATTCAAGCATCGGTGGGTGATGAAGAAACATTCGGTGATGAAGTTGAATATGGTGGAATCTG
Organism: Notospermus geniculatus; assembly: GCA_002633025.1. Taxonomy (NCBI): domain Eukaryota; kingdom Metazoa; phylum Nemertea; class Pilidiophora; order Heteronemertea; family Lineidae; genus Notospermus; species Notospermus geniculatus. The sequence goes on from NMRB01001390.1 coordinate 801, forward strand.
GTGCTGTCCTCTCTCCTGTAGCTGGGATGAGGCAGGTTTCCTCAACTAGGCCTGAAATCAAGTGGAGGAGAATAAAGTGGTATCCTACCCAAGTAACAGGGTGTTACTGCCATGGAAAGCTAAATAACTTGTCTGAGGAGTTTAGGTTATCTGCTGCAATCAGTGTAATAATCAGCCGATGTCACACTTACCCCCGTCTTTCCAGAAACATTTCTGGGGAACTCATGGAGCAGCTCATTCAGCACTCACTTGATCCTTTCAGACCAGTGGAAAGAACTGATTGGTGACCTGACTGGGAACCGAACTTGTGGCCTAGGCGTATTGGTTATGAGTCTGACGCCCTTGGTATTGCAGCACTTTGCTCCTCAAAGCTTACCTACCTCTCATGTGTACGTTCCTATTCCTACCATCGGCTGCGTCAACAACATTTGTGATGGTGTATTCTGGACTGACTGTCATCAGTTTCTTGGTGTTCTCAGGCACACAGAATGGCTGGCAGAGCCTCAAGAGGACAGCACACAGGTTCATGAAGAAGCCATCACTGCAGTTCATCTGGTTGTAGATCTGTGGCATCTGGCTGGACCAGAGCTTGGCTCGCCCTAGAACAGAATCAAAACACTTGATAAGGACACTTACAGTAACTCATCTGCCTCCATGCTGGAGCGGATATAACTTCTCGGGTGAAGTTTTCTGAAAGCCTTGGCAATAAATTGCAAAGAATTTGAAGAAACATTCTTCAGATGATTGATGGGAACAACATTTCTTCAAATATTCTTCAATCAATCCAATAGGTTGTGAGAAAANCTAAACAAGAGTCAAGGTCATCGCTGAGTCTTGACTGGACTTTTTTGTGTTTTCACCCTGTTGCACAACATTTTAAGGATGTTGTGACATGACGTCCCACCCTCTCGAATTTCCTCGAATAAGGGTTGGATAAATGGATCTGTAACAGATCTATTGACCCACCTCCCAGATTCTTGCCTCCAGTGCATTGTGCTCTTGTGTTGGTTGAGCAGACGGCTTGTCGAAGAACTCATACGGCCCCATCTCATTCTTGACAATACAGCTGAGGGACAGCAGCGAGCCGAGGAGTGTCATCTCGTACGCCTTGGCATTCTTCACATCTGCTACCCTGTTGAACTGTAGGAATGCCTGCAAATGGAAAGTATTAGGAGGTCAAACATGAATTTAACACTCAGGTGGTGTTATGTAACCAAAAACCTGATGTCAAGCTCTACAATACAGATAATAAAGAGAACCTACTCTGATACACAACGTCAGTCCAGGTTCAACCCTCGACTTGGGTAGGAGTGCTGATGAAACTAGAACGTCACGGAGAGCATCTTACCTCGGACAAACATGGTATTTTACTCTCCGTAAAGAACTCGACCATGTTGATGATGCTGATGTCAAGCTCTACAATGCAGATAGCTTAATGGCAAAGACAACCTACTCCGATACCCAACGTCAGTCCAGCTTCAACCCTCAATTTGGGTAGGAGTGCTGACAGATCAAACTAGGATGTCACACAGAGCGTCTCACCTCAGACAAACATGGTATCTTACTCTCCGTAAAGAACTCAACCGTGTTGATGATGCTGTGTAACTCGGGGTGGAAGATGGTCGGTTCCTTGGTGATCTTCTCCTTCAGCCCTGTCAGTATCGGGCTGATGATGTTAACGAGGGGACCGTCTTCCTTGTGCTTCTCAACCTCGAGTAGGACTGTCTTCAGGAAATCTCTCGTCACAGCATCCTCTGAAACATGAGAAGATGAAACTTGAACTAATCAAAATTCCAAATCAAATCGAAATTGACAACAGGTTGATTTGTATCCCATTTATTTTCTGTTCACAAGATGGATGAAACTTGGGGTCTACTTAAGTGCAGAACAAGGATTTGGGAAGAGGGATAGTGCTCGCCCCATTCTCCACTCAGGCACACAGACTGGTGTGGTGACGAAGGGAACGAGTTCTAACCACTAATTACCTCAGGATGGGGATTTTGAGGTCTTCAATATTGAAATTACAGTTGCACTTTGCAGGCCTTTCCGTTTGACGGGCGCGAAAATGCATGCGCCTCGCAAACAATAGAATTTCTATTGTTTGCGAGGCGCATGCATTTTCGCGCCCGTCAAACGGAAAGGCCTGATTTTGAGGTCTTCAATATTCAAATTACAGTTGCATTTTAGAGTATTTTTCAGAGTCACTCTCTTTGCCCATTCTGAATCCGCTGTTGGTAACACAATCCCAGGTGCACTACTGACCTGTACTTTCTGTCACCAAACTGGCCAGCTGTTGAACAGGCTCCTGACCAAAATATATCTCTGGTTGTTGAAGACAGGTCCTGGCATTCAGGATGATCACATCCTGGCATTTGGTGATGTCGTCTTGTGAAGCCTAGAAAGAGAAGACGAACATAGGGCACGTTTTACTTCTTGTATCTCAAAACAGAGTGGGGCGTGCTTGGGTTGACATCATAACAGAGTGGGGTGTGCTTGGGTTGACATCATAACAGAGTGGGGCGTGCTTGGGTTGACAGTTTCCCCTCTCTCATCTGGTCACCTGTATGTGCACTAGTCAAAGTCGCTATAGTGTCATGAGTTTGATATTATCACCGTTATGGACATCGTACAACTGCATGAACTTTTACTGTAACATTGAATACACAGGGGCGGAGCTAGCTCAAAATATCTTTTCGCCAAAACCTTAGCTAAGTGGGATTTGGGTTCGCCAAATAATAAGTTCTCCAGTCAAAGATTCCGTGGATATGACTTCAAGGTGCCATGTTTCAGGTTTATACAGTTACAGAATTAGCCAATTTTTTAGCCAGTTCCCCCCCCCCAAATTCGCCAAATTGGAGGGTTAGTAGCCATTGGCGATTTGGCGAGTGGGTAGCATGATCCCTGAATACATGAAAAGAGTCATACTACGTAAGCTAAGCAGATCTATCTTCTTTACCACTTACACCACTAAATCACAATACCACCTGTAGCTGGCAGAATAGATCATTTCTTTCAAACCCCATATTTCCACATTAGCTTCTGAATACTGAAGCCCCAAACCATATATCAGGCAAAGTGCGGCCAAAAATCTGCGGATATTGACTCAGTTACAATAGATGCGTTGAGCTGTATTGGCAGCCAGATGAATGCTCCCCAAGCAAATCTTCTCACAAACTGAATGCCAGAAGCCACAACTTAGCAAACTCCCATTCAACTGGAGTATCATCACCGTGTGGACATTGCTAGGGGCTCGAATCGAAGCCATAAATGTTGATATGACATCCCGAACAAACAATAGAGAGCTAGAGATGGAACAGTTTTACACCTTTTGTCAGAAGGATGTAGCATCATTGGTGACATTTCAAAACAACCAGGGACCTAACCCTCTGTGAAATGAAGACAAGAAGGCTGTCAGAATGGGGAAGTGCAAATATTTGTGTGTGTCACCTCTGAGGATAGGGGTTTGATTCCTGTCTACTCTACATGCCAACAGAGAGGAAGACTACCCGTTGAGCTGTCAGAGTGGGGCAGTGGAAACATCGGTGCCTGTCATCTTCAAGGTTCCAGGTTCGATCCCCAGTCAGACCTTCAAGTGATAGAGAGGGTGACTCTTTGACACCGCAGATTTCTCCGGGCACTCTGGTTTCCTCCTGCATACATTTCTTCACCCAATATTGTCTGTAGAACCAGTGACACCATACTTGGCACTCGGCTCTCAACTCAATATTCATCTGAATCTCCTTTCAACACTGGTGTACTCCCCAGGGCTCCGGTCTCCCCCTACATGGCACTAATTCATGTCTACTTGTCTGAATACAGTAGAACCTCCCTTAACGGACACCTCTGCCAGGAGGATACCTCTCTATTAAGGACACCTAAGTTCAGTCCCAAACTGGTCATTTCTATTCATTTTGACCTCTGTAATCAGGATACCTCTCAATTAAGGACATTTGTCAGTCCCAGAGGTGTCCTTAATAGAGGTTCCACTGTAGTTGTGTGCACAGAAAGGGTTAACCATTTATCCCGAGGGTGAGGCAGTGATTACAACCTGTTACTCATCATCGCTTGTTTTTTTATGCTGATATCATTATCTGGACCTATCACAGCAGATGTGACCAAAGATTGTTACCATGGTAATCAGAGGGTAACTTACCGACCAAAGGTTCCAAATAAACACAATTATTGGCCATTTTTTTCATGCTATTAGCAGCATCAGGATGAAAAAGAGGTGTGAGTGTGGTTTGGTTGCAGATGTTGTTGACAGAAATGCTTCTGATGAATGGTAATCATCAGTTTCCATTGTATTTTTTCTCCATTCCTTCATGTTTATGCATGGGGGTATTACCATTTTTTTCTGACTCGGCCACTCCAGCCTCAGCAACTGGGAGTTTAAAAATGATTGATACCATGGCAACAGTGGGATGAATTCCATCACACTGTCAAGAAATGGTGGAATAGACAATTCGACATACACCTTGCCCCTGCCCCGTGGACCGGGTGAGTGATGCCACTAGTTGCTCAATCCTATAAACACCACTTAGCTCTGGTACAACTTACGCTGAGACCATGACACAAAAGGTCTGCCCGTAGCTTTCTTTAGGGTTAGGGTTAGGGTTAGGGTCTATGGTTAAGTTGCCTGTAGAGAGCAAATTCATATGGAAACTGTTGTCACCTCGATCTGGTACTGATGAAGTTGATGGCTCAGGTACATTTGTAAGAAACATGCTGAAGTTTTCATTGTCTGACGACCTGGGACTAAGAAAGAAATTAATCTGTGGGCTCTGTGAATACTGGGACACAACAAGGAACATGGGCCTCGTTTGAAAATCAGAATTATAAGACCCCATGTATTATGGATGACGTCAGGAATTGCCATCAAGTGGTAAAGCGTACAGGAATACAGAAGAGCATGAGAAGAAGACCCAAGGGTTAGACTCAGCAATGAAACTCATAACTAAAGATGGATTTCCATATCAGGATAAAACAAATATACCGAACTGTTGTCTGGTTGTGAAGTAGACACGTCGCTTCATAAATCAGTTAGGTATGAATCATCTCAACTCAAGAGAGTAATAACCGAGGGGTATATCGCTCAAATGATGAAGTCACATCTTGATCAATTATGCCAGTACACAGAGCTAACATGACGTGAATACCATTCAACACTTGTCTATGTCTAAGTTATGGGACAAACAAAGGCAGCAATGTATTCTGCCTGAAGTACATCACATCATGTTAACCTCAAATATGAGAAATCTGGTCCAAGTCAGGATGTAGCCACCCTACGCTCGTTGTCCTAGGTCATCCTCGACAAAGTCAGCAAGCAGCAGCTCCATGCTTCCTGTCCTACGTCATCCTAGCGAATCAGCAACCCCATGCTCCCTGTCCTAGATCATTCTAGACATAGTCAGCATGCAGCAGCCCCATGCTCCCTGTCCTAGATCATCCTAGACATAGTCGGCATGCAGCAGCCCCATGCTCCCTGTCCTAGATCATCCTAGACATAGTCGGCATGCAGCAGCCCCATGCTCCCTGTCCGGTCATCCTAGACATAGTCGGCATGCAGCAGCCCCATGCTCCCTGTCCGGTCATCCTAGACATAGTCGGCATGCAGCAGCCCCATGCTCCCTGTCCGGTCATCCTAGACATAGTCGGCATGCAGCAGCCCCATGCTCCCTGTCCGGTCATCCTAGACATAGTCGGCATGCAGCAGCCCCATGCTCCCTGTCCGGTCATCCTAGACATAGTCGGCATGCAGCAGCCCCATGCTCCCTGTCCGGTCATCCTAGACATAGTCGGCATGCAGCAGCCCCATGCTCCCTGTCCGGTCATCCTAGACATAGTCGGCATGCAGCAGCCCCATGCTCCCTGTCCGGTCATCCTAGACATAGTCGGCATGCAGCAGCCCCATGCTCCCTGTCCGGTCATCCTAGAGTAGACATAGTCAGCATGCAGCAGCCCCATGCTCCCGGTCCTAGGTCATCCTAGACATAATCAGCATGCAGCAGCCTCTTGCTCCCTGTCCTAGGTCATCCTAGACATAGTCAGCATGCAACAGCCTGTCCTAGGTCATCCTAGACATAGTCAGCATGCAGCAGCCCCATACTCCCTGTCCTAGGTCATCCTATAGACAAATTCAGAATGCCGTGGCAACTCCACATTCTCATTTCGTGACATACAACGGAGGGAACTGAACAACCTCTGCCCAAACCCAACACGAGAACTCCCATCCATAACCGTATTACCGACAACCGTGCAAATAGTCCAAACAAATTGAACTATTTCCTAGAACTGCAAGCTATTTGATGAAGTACCATGACGGCAGACATGCTCACAAACAAAGCGACTGGCACTAATGCCGAAGAGATCTCCATAACTTGTTTTCTATGACGAACTGGAGGGCAATGTATCAGGAAATATGCATCGCATCGGAGAGTAGGAGAAAGAGACAAAGTACATTGTCTCTTTGTACCAAACCCACAAGGTCAAATAATTGTCATTTCTTAGTAAAAACCTGAAGAAGGTTCATAAACAATTTATGGAGTACCTGAAAAAGCCATTGACAGGAACTGGAGGAATTCTGATGTACTTATACGCAAACCTTTCCTATTTAGACCAGAGAGTTTTGTACCACGATAGATTTCTGATGATCCTTGTTAGGGTTCATTTTATAGCAAGTGTCGCATTGTAGCATTGCTTATTCCGAAGGTTGGCAAAGTTTCTCCTCCTTGAAGGAGTGCAAAATGATTCTGACTTGGCACCAGATGAAGAAGTTGGTGAGTGTCATTGTCAATCGCTTTGAATTTAGGAAACAGTGAAACTGAAAAGCCTTCTTCCCTGTTACAACTTGTCACATTGGAAATGTCAGCACCTGTCACCTTCAAAGTCAGGGGTAAGATATCAAAGCTGGTCATGCGCCAGAGTTCTTTTTGAGACCGAAATGTTGTGAACTTTTGAATAATGTCAAAGAAAAAGACGCACTACTGCTGAAGTTTTCCCCGATTGTGAAGTTCGAGAATATCGCTTCACCAAGAGAACAAAGGGAAGTTTCCATCTTCTTGATCTACTGACAAAGACAATGCATCCAACATCACCAACATAAAAAGTCACTGTGTTGTCACAGATTGTGTCCGACCAGCAACACCCCTTTGAATAGACTCTATCACTCCAAAAGAGTGCAGCACCTTACGGGGTAGCGTCGTGACGTTGCGCACCTTACGGGGTAGCGTCGTGACGTTGCGCACATCATTTCTGGATGCCATGACGCGACTCGAAAAAAAATCTGGTTGTTTCAGCGATCATGACGCCGTGACACAATATGATTTTTTTTCTGATTTTTTTTCGTCTCACCTCAAGACATCATGATATGACCCCGTAAGGTGCTGCACTCTTTTGGAGTGATATCGTCTATTCTCGGATACTCTCGTCTATTCTCTCGTCTATTCTCGCACCTTTGAACTTTTATCTCCATTAAGTAACAAACAAATCCACCTAATTGACTGTGCCGTGGTTTTAATGACGTACAACTCTGTGTTTGGATCCAGAGGCAAAACGAATGGCATGGACTTTGTTGGAAATCTTTTCCGAGCCCATTAGTAACTTATTTTTCCGATGATGCAACATTTTATCGAAAATGTACATTAGTGCTTTATGACGTGATGCATTCGTGCTTTCAAGGCAAAATCAGATAAATTTGTGACCCGGTGAGACTGCGCTGTAGATATGTACACGGATCATGCATTATTGCATGCACTGCATTGCACTGTAGTGTAGGCCTACCTTCATGACCTTGCTGCCACCACCAAGGCCTAGGCCTACTAAACTGGCTGGCCCTTGGCCTTGTTAAGTTGCGGTAGGCGTATTTCATCTTCTCTCACTCTCTGCTGGCGCGCAGTAGGGCATAACATAGGCCTAGTAGGCCCCTTTGTTTTAGCCATGGCGCATAGCCATCATAGGCCTAGGCAGGCCTACCCCCTTGGCCTTAGGCCCTAGCATGCCTAGGATAGAGGCCGCCTATCCTCGACCTCGTTCTTGACCACATTCTTGACCACACACTGACGACACAGACACACTGACAAGTGACATGAATGAGTTTATGGATATGTAGGCTAGGCCTAGCCTAGTTAATGTTGACTCAACTCGAGAACGGCAGTCTCGAATACCAAGAACGCAACTCGACTCGACTATCGGTAGGTCTGAGCTGCTACTTTGCCAAAGGAGGAGGGAAGGCAGGCCAATCAGATGGAGAACATATTTTGACAATCCGATAAATTTTTCTATCTTTTAGAGTTCACCAATATCCTGAAAACCTTCCTAAGATTGACTTCACCGTTTACAAGTCCCGATTGGCTAACTCAGCAATGGTGGATCAATTTGAGAAAGCGGTGAGTTTAGGTGACAACTTAAGATGGGTCTGCAGGCCTGTGCTTTATTGAAGATGGCTCAACTCCCATCTCACTTCCACAATGGAGAAAAATTGTTTGCACATGAATGAAAGATATGATACAGAGCATCACTCATGTTTACTTGGAGATTTCACCCACTTCTAATCGCAATTGCTTCATAAAAAAACTGCATGCGATTCCATGTTTGACTTGTAAAGTTCAGCTCAGAAGATAAGGCCACGTTTCGTCATTTCAGTATGGAGGCTTGCAAGTTGCTTATCCAAAAGACAAGGCTAACATTGTTGGCCAGATAGATGCCCAAGAGAAACAGGCGGTGAGTGACCATAAAGGGGCTTAACTAATCAGTCAATTGAAGATATTAATTAGATTCAGTCCTGATTTTACCAGATACAGTAGAACTCGCATACGGCCTCGCATAAACGTGACACTCGCCTAAAACGTACTGATTCTTGAAGTCCCGGTCCCGTGTAACAATGGATAGGCCATGCATTAACAGACTTCACATAACGGACGGAAGTTGCTGGTCCCAATCAGTACGTTATATGCGAGTTCTACTGTACATATGTATTTTGGAAGTACAGTGGAACCTCCCTTAACGGACACCTCTGCCAGGAGGACACCTCTCTAATCAGGACACCAATGTTCAGTCCCAAACTGGTCGTTTCTATTCATTTCAACCTCTGTAATCAGGACACCTCTCAATTAAGGACAGCATTTGTCAGTCCCGAAGGTGTCCTTAATAGAGAGGTTCCACTGTAGTCGTGTAAGTGATGTTAGTTTCCTGAATTGTGAATATGGAATTCAGATCTTCTGAATTTGAGTGATCAGCCAACTTTAAACACAGATTGATGGATTACCAAGCCTACATTTGCCCAGTTTGGTCTTGATATTTCTCTTGTCTCTTTAGGCTGTTGAGACGGAACAATTCATTAAGGAAACCAGAAAAGGTATTGAAGAGGCAAAGAACACTGTAAGTATGCTGGTCATGGTTGACGATTTCATTTATATAAAGAATGTTGTGAGTTTGAGTTGGAAGCCTGTGACCGTTTATGGATGATCATATGGTCGTATTCATAAAGCGGTTCTATCGTTAGAACCATCTTAGGCCGATTCCAAGTGTGGTCAACCACTGCACTTGGAACTGGCCTTAACAGTTCTAACGGTAGAACCGCTTTATGAATATGACCCACATGGTCACATTCATAAAGCAGTTCTATCGTTAGAACCGTCTTAGGCCGGTTCCAAGTGTGCTTCACCACTAAGACGGTTCTAACGATAGAACCGCTTATGACCCATCGTGTACAAAGCCAGGATAAGATGAACATTGAAAACAAAACTAAATACTGCAAAAGTCTTTGTATTTGCCTCATGTATGACCACTCTGTAATCAATTCTGACTAATTAGTTGTTTTGGTCTTTTCCAGCTCGCTCATTTAGACAAGTTGCCACCATATGAGGAATTGACCATGGAGCATGTACAACAATGTTTGCACATGAATGAAAGATATGATACAGAGCATCACTCATGTTTACTCGGAGATTTCACCCACTTCTAATCGCACTTTCTTCATAAAAAAACTGCATGCAATTCCATGTTTGACTTGTAAAGTTCAGCTCAGAAGATAAGGCCACGTTTCGTCATTTCAGTATGGAGGCTTGCAAGTTGCTTATCCAAAAGACAAGGCTAACATTGTTGGCCAGATAGATGCCCAAGAGAAACAAGCGGTGAGTGACCATAAAGGGGCTTAACTAATCAGTCAATTGAAGATTCAGTCCTGATTTTACCAGATACAGTAGAACGCGCATACGGCCAATCTCCAACGCAGAGGTCAGAAGGCTTCACCTTACTGACTCTGCCTTCAAACGTCAGTGCCCCGTACTTCTTTTCGTGTATGAATGACGTCATTTAAGATGGCTGCCTCCTTGTTGCACGTGGTTATGTTTACACTCACAAAATCGTGATCAAATTCGACGAAGCTGATTGGTCCATCGATTTGGTTGCTTCTAAAATAGAAACTATTTCTGCCGGAACGACCGAACCGAATCACAGCCATACATGTAATCCGCCGCAAAATAGTGCAAAACAAAATAATGAACAGATGTTTAAAAATCATGGTGTGTTTGGTGTTTTGGTACACTTCTAAACTTGACAGTACGATTATGATTTTATTAGGGTGGAAAGATAGCTGTAGATCAGTTTTTCTTCATTCTGCTCATTCCGAGCAGAAGTGATGAGGGCGTTTGAAGCCAGTGGTACAAGTGGAGCAAACCGAAAACGCGGAACGCCGTACCACTGGGCTAGCGAGTTTGGCATACGGCCTCGCATAAACTGGACACTTGCCTAAAACGTACTGATTCTTGAAGTCCCGGTCCCGTGTAACAATGGATAGGCCATATGCATTAACAGACTTCACATAACGGCGGAAGTTGCTGGTCCCAATCAGTACGTTATATGCGAGTTCTACTGTACATATGTATTTTGGAAGTAGTCGTGTAAGTGATGTTAGTTTCCTGAATTGTGAATATGGAATTCAGATCTTCTGAATTTGAGTGATCAGCCAACTTTAAACACAGATTGATGGATTACCAAGCCTACATTTGCTGAGTTTGTTCTTGATCTTTCTCTTGTCTCTTTAGGCTGTTGAGACGGAACAATTCATTAAGGAAACCAGAAAAGGTATTGAAGAGGCAAAGAACACTGTAAGTATGCTGGTCATGGTTGACGACTTCATTTATATAAAGAACATTGTGAGTTCTAGTTGAAAACCTGTGACCGTTCATGGTTCATCATATGGTTGTATTCATAAAGCGGTTCTATCATTAGAACTGTCTTAAGCCGGTTCCAAGTGTGGTCAACCACTGCACTTGGAACTGGCCTTAGACAGTTCTAACGATAGAACCGCTTTATGAATATGACCTGTATCGTCATATTCATAAAGCAGTTCTATCGTTAGACCCGTCTTAGGCTAGTTCCAAGTTAGCCTAGTGGTGAAGCACACTTGGAACCGGCCTAAGACGGTTCTAACGATAGAACCGCTTATGACCCATCGTGTACAAAGCCAGGATAAGACGAACGTTGAAAACAAAACTAAATACTGCAAAAATCTTTGTATTTGCCTCATGTATGACTGCTCTGTAATCAGTTCTGACTAATTAGTTGTTTTGGTCTTTTCCAGCTCGCTCATTTAGACAAGTTGCCACCATATGAGGAATTGACCATGGAGCATGTACAACAATACTTCCCTGAGCAAGCTATCGATCCAGTCAACAAGCCTACTTTCTACCCACACACACCACGTTACCAGCCCTCAGATCCCAAATTCATTCATTAATATCAAGCTGATTAGTGCTGTCAATGTAAATGAGTGTAAATTTGATAACTGTAGATACAACCGTGATGAATGCTTTTCAAGTTTTGATGTGTCAGAACATAATTAAACAGGTTAATCCCACATTCTACCTGATATGGGACTTCTTCATTGTGACACATTCAGTGCCTAGAATCTGAAGAACTCCAAACAGTGAGTACTACAAACCAAAGATCCTGCCGTGTTGTACTGGTACTTCAACATCAAGCTTAACTGTCCCCACCTTACCATGCACAGAAGTCGAGGAGACACAAGAAATGTGCTATAAAAATACTGATGTTAGGACCACTTACTTTAGAAATATCCTTGGGTTCATTCCATTGGACATGGATGTATGATTCTTAGTATATTAAACTGTTTGAAAGTTGTGATAATTGCATTAGTTTGTCTTGTCTTCTTGGTTTCTCTAGTGCCCAACGTAACAATGTATCTGGCTCTGGCTACCCTTATCACCTGATAGAACTGAACTCGCCAATTAATTGGAAGTGACGAGCAAGGATGTTGTCTCTCAATCACTGTATCGGCCTGGATGCTGGGAGCCTGCAATAGAAGTTTCCCACGTGACGTCATCAAGGCCACATTGGCTGTCAAATTGACCATGTGTTTCCTGAAGGAACGTTCACGATGACATTATTTTGTGTGCTGCCTCGTCACGTCATGTCAGTCTGAGGGCCCTATTTACGCCAGTTTGTGTTATTTTGACGGCCAGTCACATGATTTGATGATGTCAGTGGGATTCCTCTATTCATCGTATCCATGATGTAGGCCCAGGCCTACATGACGTTGTGACGTTGCGCGTTTTTGCCCACCAGCTTCTTCAGCAAAGCAATGAATTTTGCCCACCACCTTTGCGTCATTACGGCGACGTCAGCAATTATGGCGGACACTGTCGGACTTACGTCGTGGATAGGATGAATAGAAAGGAATGTGAACTGTGCAGAAATTGGTTACTTGCCTAAGTACGAACATGCCCAGAAAAGCAAATCAGATCCAATTATTAAGCATTGGGTAATGCACCACAATGGTTGATCTGGTAGTGAATTGATTTATTCACAGATCTCTGGCTTAATTTTGTTGTCTGAAAGGAATACACTACCAGTCGTTTGCTCAAAATAATGAAATGGAAATACCAGTAAGCAAAACGATCGTTTGAGCAAATAAATTATTTATTAGCTTAAAATTACATACCGGTATATATTTCCCATTTACACTTCACATGGGTTAACATGTAATTTCATATACACTGACATTCAGAAACATTTGAAACCAAGTTCTGTCTTTATCAGCTCCTAATGAAACTAGGCATTGGAGCAGAACTATGCAGCTTGCTTAGAAGACCAAGCTTAGAGACAATCCCTGGCTGTTGATGATAACAGATATCAGCACATAAGTACTTTTGATTCAGAAGTAGAAACTGATTCGAGGTTTTGGCACCAGATGGCAAGAAAAGCAGCCGAGTTGTTCAGGAAAGCTTTGGCACCATATGGCGAGAAGAGCAGCACAGGTGTCCACGAAAACTTAGAAGAGACACAAAGACAGCACAAATACAGCACAGATACTAGCATTAACCTCTGCAACATCAACTTGCTAGATTTGAAGCTCAGCCAGACAGATAAGATTCCTTGTAGTTGCATCTACTTTATCTACAGGTTCTTGTGGTTCAATACTATACTAGGGGACCACAGATCCTTACACAGTTCACTGAAATGTTTTTCTATACATTCTCAGTGAAGTGTGTAAGGACTTATGGTCCCCTAGTATAGTATCAGGCCACAAGAACCTGTGCTTTATAATCAAAGATTTTTGAGCTACCAAGTCCGTCATATTAGAACTCAAGTTCTTCTTTTCTCCATTCTCTAGCACTGAAGTTGTCATGACTTGTCAGCATTCTTCTGTTTCTGTGCTGCCACCCAGGCCAGGATTTTCTTCTTGAGCTCATCCTGTGGAATCACCATGTCCATGGTCAGCGGGTCTCTGTTGAAGGGGTCGAACTGATCACTGGAAAAGAGGGAGAAAATGAACTATCTCCATCAGCTCGGAGGCAAATGAGAGTGGCAGTTTTTACTGAGAAGGAAACACGACAAACTATCATATGACCTAGGTGCAACTGGCTTGAAGTCATCTTTACCAGTTTACATTAAGACTTGTCTTCCTGCCCATAAGGTCATTCTACGAACTACTACAACAATCCTACGGTAGCTCATGAAGTGACTCCAACACAAAACATGACACCGTTACTCTGTACCTTAAGATATGCCTCGCTATAGTAGACCTATCTACAATCTGTTTAGAAGATGGTAGCATGACGGGATCCTTCATCAGTGACCCCATGATTGGATCCAAGAATTCATCCGGGGCATCGTATGTGGCCTCATCCTCTTCTTCCATCTCCTCAGCAAATGCCTAAAAGATGATGTGACAGGTAACTCATGTTCTAAATCTACTTGAACCAAGGATTGTGATGAACCGGATGAATGCTTTTACTGGTAACATTACGAACCAAGGGAGAGCTATCACTGTGTGGCAAAGCACGGTCCAGACAACTGCCACAATTTTGAGGGATACCCCCTTTGACTGACACCAAATGTTCAAAGCCTCTTACCCGAACTTTATCAGCCAGACCATTCAGTTCCTGCATCATGTAAACAGGACTCCTGATCCGATTCAAAACATCAACAGCTTGTACGAACAGTTCAGGTGAATACGATCGTCCATCCCTTGAAACTGCTTGGCAGAAATTATCATCTTTTCCTAAGTTCAAGTAAATCTTGCAGATGTTGGAGACAAGTTCCTGTGGCTTGAATTCAAGTTCATCGAGATTGTTGACTTTGAAATTCTTCCGCTTTGGACCAACCTGAAGAAGACAACAATGGGCAATTTATCAAGTCTGGTTATGGCTTGGGATGACTTCAATAATTACAACTGGGATGAAAGTCCAAACTTTGGATTTTGTGTTAATAGTGATGAGGAGATATTTACCAAATGGAGAAGAAAGTAGTTAAGCATGGCTGCCACCCTGTCGACCATGACAGGGTTGGTCCAGATTGACTTGATATCCCTGGTCAGCATCTCAATGGTGTGGACGGTATCATTACCCATGGAGTTATGGTAACGGCACAGCATTTCAAGATGGCGGTAGTTCATATCGCGTTCTTGGCGTTGGTCTGGCGGCAGGGAGGTCCATTCCCCTCTCTCCTTCTCTGCCTGTTGGTCCTTGATCTGTGTCAGGTACTGAAAGAAGATCCATCAACATGAAATATGGAGGATCAGAGCAGGAGTGTTTTGAGATTAGTCATTACTTTTCCTGCTCCCTCAACTTTGGGAGCAGTGGAGGATCTCGAACTGGGGATCGAACCCAGAACCACAGCAGTGACAGGCACCAATGTTTTTACTGCACCACTATGACAGCTCACAGCGATCACTTACACTGAGAGCCTCATCCAAGAGAAATATGGCATCATTGACTAGAATGTTGATGAAACGCAGGAAGAGAGGTGGATTTGTGGCTTCTATATCCCCTTCAGCTTCTCGGGCTAATCTCTGGAAGGAACAAGCAGAGGTTATGCCAATGGGAAACCTACATACAGGCCTTCACAAACCTGAGATTTTTGCATCAGAATGACCGCCATCTGTGGTTTATCTGTAGTTTTAGGCAAAAGATTTTTATGAAACAGAGGCATGAAACCCACGAGTTAGAATGCAATTGTATGTACATGTAGTTGAGGGTATGATTGCGAGCACTTGATAGGAAGGCCCTTGTGTGTTTGCTGCTACTATGAGCATTTCAGACCCCCAAACATGCTTGAAACTCTGTGACGACCATCCAAATGCCCAGGGTACAACAGACCATTTACCTGTACAACAGATTTATGGATGTCAATATTCCACATGTGTTCTAGCACCAGGTACATAGGATGTCTGTAGTTGAATTTCTGTTCAAATTCCACGCTCTGTCCTGTCATCTCGATGCTGACGAACACATGGAGCAGTGTCCGTGCCAACTCTTCAATGTGTGGATGTTGGATGAAAATCTGTTCACGGTGAAAGCTGGAAACGAAAGGGAGAATTTTCTATAGAATTTCAACAAAGACCAAGCAAGACTGATGAGGCCTAGTGACCGTAAAAGCAGATGAAGACGACCATACTTGGAAATGCCAATGCCAGCATCCTTGTGGGGAGTGAATGCCTCCAGAGCTTCAGCAAGTCGAGCTCGTAGGTGAGAGGGTTCTTCATACGTTCTGGACTTCCCATGAACACCAGGACCATCGTGAACAGATCTTCAAGGCTCTGGCCCATCATCTGAAAGTAGGGATGTCGTATAGTCAAACGAAAGTAAGAAGTGATGCTTGATATTGAACAGAAGATCGTGAGAAGGTATGGGGACAAAGGGAAGGAAAAGCAGGTCTATGACCTTATAGTGTATGCATCATACCTCAAAATTCTCGTCTTTGAACCTCCGCAGGAATATCATGAAGTCGATCACATTGTTTATAACAAACTCTGGCAGACAAGTCAAACATGACGGCACATCCTCTGTCAGTGGGAATGTGATTGGTTGGAGTAGGGCCCGGTCATTCTGGGTTGCAGCGTGGCTGAGGAACTTGGCCGTTGATGTCTGTAGCAGGGACATGAGTTCAAGCATACGTGGTTCTGTCAGGGCCGCTTTCAGACACAGGTAGAATGTCATACCTGAAATAATACAAAAGATAGAGGATCAGAAGGAATGTCTATCCTGAAAGGGGGAAATTATGGGTCTGGAATTTGAGAGAAAACCTGGTCATTTTGACTGCCTGTTGCCCAGGCCGACACCATCATGGCTTCCACAGAATGGTATCTTGAAATGAAACACTGACCCCTGTCCATCCTTTCTCTGACCCTCTGTCCAGGCTCCATGTCTGTAGCCCCCTGCAACTGTATATCCTGGTACAGCCGTTGCATCCTGTGTAACTCGGAGCTCAAACGGACAAACTTGTCATTGACGACGTGGAACCCAAGATTCAAGCATCGGTGGGTGATGAAGAAACATTCGGTGATGAAGTTGAATATGGTGGAATCTGGTGCTGTCCTCTCTCCTGTAGCTGGGATGAGGCAGGTTTCCTCAACTAGGCCTGAAATCAAGTGGAGGAGAATAAAGTGATATCCTACCCACATACCATGGCGTTACTGCCATGGAAAGCTAAATAACTTGTCTGAGGAGTTTACCGTAGGTTATCTGCTGCAATCAGTGTAATCAGCCGATGTCACACTTACCCCAGTCTTTCCAGAAACATTTCTGGGGAACTCATGGAGCAGCTCATTCAGCACTCACTTGATCCTTTCAGACCAGTGGAAAGAACTGATTGGTGACCTGACTGGGAACCGAACTTGTGGCCTAGGCGTATTGGTTATGAGTCTGACGCCCTTGGTATTGCACCACTTTGCTCCTCAAAGCCTACCTACCTCTCATGTGCACGTTCCTAGTCCTACCATCGGCTGCGTCAACAACATTTGTGATGGTGTACTCTGGACTGACTGTCATCAGTTTCTTGGTGTTCTCTGGCACACAGAACGGCTGACACAGCCTCAAGAGGACAGCACACAGGTTCATGAAGAAGCCATCACTGCAGTTCATCTGGTTGTAGATCTGTGGCATCTGGCTGGACCAGAGCTTGGCTCGCCCTAGAACAGAATCAAAACACTTGATAAGGACACTTACAGTAACTCATCTGCCTCCATGCTGGAGCGGATATAACTTCTCGGGTGAAGTTTTCTGAAAGCCTTGGCAATAAATTGCAAAGAATTTGAAGAAACATTCTTCAGATGGTTGATGGGAACAACATTTCTTCAAATATTCTTCAATCAATCCAATAGGTTGTGAGAAAATTTGGTAAGAGATGGCGTCTGCTGAGTTCTGGCAAACGGCTCTAACACATCCTACTTACCAGCATTAGCATGAATACAATTCCCAACCCACTCCAGCATGAGGTGTTTGCTGTCTCCCTTCGTTGACAGGAGACTGTAGATGATCACGTACAGTTTCTCATTCAGTAGAGCCAGGCGCTGAAGTAGGAGGGACACAAATAATGAGTGATGAGGGGCTAAACAAGAGTCAAGGTCATCGCTGAGTCTTGACTGGACTTTTTTGTGTTTTCACCCTGTTGCACAGCATTTTAAGGATGTCATGACACGACGTCCCCCCTTGAATATCCTCAAATAAGGGTTGGATAAATGGATCTGTAACAGATCTATTGACCCACCTCCCAGATTCTTGCCTCCAGTGCATTGTGCTCTTGTGTTGGTTGAGCAGACGGCTTGTCGAAGAACTCATACGGCCCCATCTCATTCTTGACAATACAGCTGAGGGAGAGCAACGAACCAAGGAGTGTCATCTCATACGCCTTGGCATTCTTCACATCTGCTACCCTGTTGAACTGTAGGAATGCCTGCAAATGGAAAGTATTAGGAGGTCAAACATGAATTTAACACTCGGGTGGTGTTATGTCACCAACAACCTGATGTCAAGCTCTACAATACAGATAATAAAGACAACCTACTCTGATACACAACGTCAGTCCAGGTTCAACCCTCGACTTGGGTAGGAGTGCTGATGAAACCAGAACGTCACGGAGAGCATCTTACCTCGGACAAACATGGTATTTTACTCTCCGTAAAGAACTCAACCGTGTTGATGATGCTGATGTCAAGCTCTACAATGCAGATAGCTTAATGGCAAAGACAACATACTCCGATACCCAACGTCAGTCCAGCTTCAACCCTCAATTTGGGTAGGAGTGCTGACAGATCAAACTAGAATGTCACGGAGAGCATCTTACCTCAGACAAACATGGTATCTTACTCTCCGTAAAGAACTCAACCGTGTTGATGATGCTGTGTAACTCGGGGTGGAAGATGGTCGGTTCCTTGGTGATCTTCTCCTTCAGGCCTGTCAGTATCGGGCTGATGATGTTAACGAGGGGACCGTCTTCCTTGTGCTTGTCAACCTCGAGGAGGACTGTCTTCAGGAAGTCTCTCGTCACAGCATCCTCTAAAACATGAGAAGATGAAACTTGAACTAATCAAAATTCCAAATCAAATCGAAATTGACAACAGGTTGATTTGTATCCCATTTATTTTCTGTTCACAAGGTGGATGAAACTTGGGGTCTACTTAAGTGCAGAACAAGGATTTGGGAAGAGGGATAGTGCTCACTCCATTCACCACTGCACAAAGACTGGTGTGGTGACGAAGGGAGCGAGTTTTAAGACCACTAATTACCTCAGGATGGGGATTTTGAGGTCTTCAATATTCAAATTACAGTTGCATTTTGAGGTCTTCAATATTCAAATTACAGTTGCATTTTAGGATATTTTTCAGAGTCACTCTCTTTGCCCATTCTGAATCCGCTGTTGGTAGCACAATCCCAGGTGCACTACTCACCTGTACTTTCTGTCACCAAACTGGCCAGCTGTTGGATGGGCTCCTGACCAAAATATATCTCAGGTTGTTGAAGACAGGTCCTGGCATTCAGGATGATCACATCCTGGCATTTAGTGATGTCGTCTTGTGAAGCCTAGAAAGAGAAGATGAACATAGGGCACGTTTTACTTCTTGTATCTCATAACAGAGTGGGGCGTGCTTGGGTTGACAGTTTCAACTCTCTCATCTGGTCACTGCGAGAGTGTCACGAGTTTGATATTATCACCATATATTGGACATCATAAAACCACAACTTTTACTGTAGTATTGAATACACAGGGTTGGAGCTAGCTCAAAATATCTTTTCGCCAAAACTTTAGCCAAGTAGGATCGCGGTTAGCCAAATAATAAGTTCTCCAGTCAAAGATTCCGTGGATATGACTTCAAGGTGCCATGTTTCAGGTTTATACAGTTACAGAATTAGCCAATTTTTTAGCCAGTTCCCCCCCAAAATTCGCCAAATTGGAGGGTTAGTAGCCACTGGCGATTTGGTGAGTGGGTAGCATGATCCCTGAATACATGAAAAGAGTCATACTACGTAAGCTAAGCAGATCTATCTTCTTTACCACTTACACCACTAAATCACAATACCACCTGTAGCTGGCAGAATAGATCATTTCTTTCAAACCCCACATTTCCACATTAGCTTCTGAATACTGAAGCCCCAACCATATCAGGCAAAGTGCGGCCAAAAATCTGCGGATACTGAGTCAGTTACAATAGATGCGTTGAGCTGTATTGGCAGCCAGATGAATGCTCCCCCAGCAAATCTTCTCACAAACTGAATGCCAGAAGCCACAACTTAGCAAACTCCCATTCAACTGGAGTATCATCACCGTGTGGACATTGCTAGGGGCTCGAATCGAAGCCATAAATGTCGGTATGACATCCCAAACAAACAATAGAGAGCTAGAGATATAACAGTTTTACACCTTTTGTCAGAAGGATGTAGCATCATTGGTGACATTTCAAAACAACCAGAGACCTAACCCTCTGTGAAATGAAGACAAGAAGGCTGTCAGAATGGTGAAGTGCAAACATTAGTGTCTGTCACCTCTGATGTTGCAGGTTTGATTCCCATCTCCTCCCCATGACAAAGAGAGGACGACTACCCGTCGAGGTGTCAGAGTGGGGCAGTGGAAACATCGGTGCCTGTCACCTTCATGGTTCCCCCTGCTGTAGGCCTACATTTCACCCAATATTGTCTGAACAGCCAATAATGCTGATTTAGGCATTTTCTCAACTAATATTTAATTTAGTCTGCTTTCAACACAGTATTACTCCAGTACTCTTGCGCAGCCGGCCGTTTAGTTCCACAGTACTGCTACACAAATCTTATCGGATCCCCAGATTCGAAACATCGGCTTGGTGACCAAGACTATTACTCCAGGTGCTCCGGTCTCCCCCTACATGTTTACGTGTTTGTGTAGTTGTGTGTTCTCAAAGGGTTAATCATTTATCCCGAGGGTGAGCCAGTGATTACAACCTGTTACTCATCATTGCTTGTTTTTTATGCTGATATCATTATCTGGACCTATCACAGCAGATGTGACCAAAGATTGTTACCATGGTAATCAGAGGGTAACTTACCGACCAAAGGTTCCAAATAAACACAATTATTGGCCATTTTTTCATGCTATTAGCAGCATCAGGATGAAAAAGAGGTGCGATTGTGGTTTGGTTGCAGATGTTGTTGACAGAAATGCTTCTGATGAATGGTAATCATCAGTTTCCATTGTAGTTTTTCTCCTTTCCTTCATGTTTATGCATGGGGGTATTACCATTTTTTTCTGACTCGGCCACTCCAGCCTCGGCAACTGGGAGTTTAAAAATGACTGATACCATGGCAACAGTGGTATGAATTCCATCACACTGTCAAGAAATGGTGGAATAGACAATTAGACATACACCTTGCCTCTGCCCTGTGGACCTGGTGAGTGATGCCACTAGTTGCTCAATCCTATAAACACCACTTAGCTCTGGTGCAACTTTCAGTGAGACCCATGACACAAAAGGTCTGCCCATAGCTTTCTATGGTTAGTTGCCTGTAGAGAACAAATTCATATGGAAACTGTTGTCACCTTGATCTGTAAACTCCCTACGCCCCTCCTTTGGTTTACTCGCTCTCTCTACTCGTGGAGAGCGAGAAAATCGAAGGGGGCGCGGTACACAACTGCGTAGGGAGTTTACTCGATCTGGTACTGACGAAGTTGATGGCTCAGGTACATTTGTAAGAACCAAACATGCTGAAGTTTTCATTGTCTGACGACTTGGGACTTCGAAATGTCATTCTTTAATCTGTGGGCTCTGTGAATACTGGGACACAACAAGGAACATGGGCCTTGTTTGAAAATCAGAATTATAAGACCCGATGCATTATGGATGACGTCAGGAATTGCCATCAAGTGGTAAAGCATACAGGAATACAGAATAGCATGACAAGAAGACCCAAGGGTTAGACTCGGCAATGAAACTCATAACTAAAGATGGATTTCCATATCAGGATAAAACAAATATACGGAACTGTTCTCTGGTTGTGGAGTAGACATGTCGCTTCATAAATCAGTTAGGTATGAATCATCTCAACTCAAGAGAGTAATAACCGAGGGGTATATCGCTCAAATGATGAAGTCACATCTTGATCAATTATGCCAGTACACAGAGCTAACATGACGTGAATACCATTCAACACTTGTCTATGTCTAAGTTATGGGACAAACAAAGGCAGCAATGTATTCTGCCTGAAGTGCATCACATCATGCTAACCTCAAATACGAGAAGTCTAGTCTGGATCACGATGTAGCCACCCTATGCTCATTGTCCTAGGTCATCCTCGACAAAGTCAGCAAGCAGCAGCTCCATGCTTCCTGTCCTACATCATCCTAGCAAATCAGAAGCCCCATGCTCCCTGTCCTAGGTCATCCTAGACATAGTTATCATGCAACAGCCTCATGTTCCCTGTCCTAGGTCATCCTAGACAAAGTCAGCATCCATGTCCTAGGTTATCCCAGACAAATCAACAGGTAGCAGCCCCACACTCCCTGTACTCAGTCATCCTAGACATAGTCAGCATGCAACAGCCCCATGTTCCCTGTCCTAGGTCATCCTAGACATAGTCGGCATGCAGCAGCTCCAAGCTGTCCTAGGTCATCCTAATCATAGTCAGCATGCCCAAACTCCCCATCCTAGCTCACCCTATATAGTCAGCATGCAGCAGCCCCATACTCCCTGTCCTAGGTCATCCTAGACATAGTCAGCATGTAGCAGCCCCATACTCCCTGTCCTAGGTCATCCTATAGACAAATTCAGAATGCCGCGGCAACTCCACATTCTCATTTCATGACATACAACGGAGGGAACTGAACACCCTCTGCCCAAACCCAACATGAGAACTCCCATCCATAACCGTATTACCGACAACCGTGCAAATAGTCCAAACAAATTGAACTATTTCCTAGAACTGCAAGCTATTTGATGAAGTACCATGACGGCAGACATGCTCACAAACAAAGCGACTGGCACTAATGCCGAAGAGATCTCCATAACTTGTTTTCTATGACGAACTGGAGGGCAATGTATCAGGAAATATGCATCGCATCGGAGAGTAGGAGAAAGAGACAAAGTACATGTACATGTACTTGTCTCTTTGTACCAAACCCACAAGGTCAAATAATTGTCATTTCTTAGTAAAAACTTGAAGAAGGTTCATAAACAATTTATGGAGTACCTGAAAAAGCCATTGACAGGAACTGGATGAATTCTGATGTACTTATACGCAAACCTTTCCTATTTAGACCAGAGAGTTTTGTACCGCGATAGATTTCTGATGATCCTTGTTAGGGTTCATTTTATAGCAAGTGTCG
Organism: Notospermus geniculatus; assembly: GCA_002633025.1. Classification (NCBI taxonomy): domain Eukaryota; kingdom Metazoa; phylum Nemertea; class Pilidiophora; order Heteronemertea; family Lineidae; genus Notospermus; species Notospermus geniculatus. The sequence continues at coordinate 23,892 of NMRB01001390.1, forward strand.
CATTGTAGCATTGCTTATTCCGAAGGTTGGCAAAGTTTCTCCTCCTTGAAGGAGTGCAAAATGATTCTGACAATCTGATTTTTTTTCGTCTCACCTCAAGACATCATGAAATGACGTGCAGGATTTCATGACACTGACCCCGTATAAAGGTGCTGCACTCTTTTGGAGTGATATCGTCTATTCTCGGATACTCGCACCTTTGAACTTTTATCTCCATTAAGTAACAAACAAATCCACCTAATTGACTGTGCTGTGGTTTTAATGATGTACAACTCTGTGTTTGGATCCAGAGGCAAAACGAATGGCATGGACTTTGATGGAAATCTTTTCCGAGCCCATTAGTAACTTATTTTTCCGATGATGCAACATTTTATCGAAAATGTACATTAGTGCTTTATGACGTGATGCTAGCCATCAACGAGCTTAATGAGGATGGGAAAGCTGTTTGAAACATTGGATTCTCCAGGGTTGCTTTCAGATCTGAATAATAAACACGCTTTGTAAGTGTTGCTACGGAAACAGTGTTGCCAGGTTACAGGACATTAAGTCAGAAACTTTGCCAAGGAAACGAGTGAAAAATGCAATTGTGACAAGATTAAGCAGGACAAGAATTCCTGAGAAATTTCTGTAGTTGTCGCTGCCGGTCACAGGAATTGTTGCAGCGGAGAGAAGTGGCGACACATTCTCCATTGAATTGCAGCGACGGGATGACTCATCGGACCTGGGGCTATAGCTTCCTTCATTGATTTTTCACGGAACATCACAATGTTGTTCAAAACAGAGCATCCCTCGCCGCGACAACCATGCTGACGTCAGCTCGATGTGAGGATGCAAATCTCAATGATTAACCAATTCGCCAACAGGTGGCTCTTGTCATTACTGCAGATCTGAGTGGTCGGGTAGCGGCGGTGTGTTGCCGTTGGGATATTCCAGACAATTTCTAAGAAGGTGGGTAAATATCTCAACGGGATTCTGACAATTTTATGTGACCAGAATGCACTGCAGGCCAAACTGACGATCTGGCAAAGATTTCCTGAAAACAGAATAAAGGCCAATAATCAACAAGTGGATTTAGCAGACGACAGATAGAGAAATTCACCAGCACTTTATGGTTGCTGTGCCTGGAGAGGGGTAGGGAGTGTTTCGAAGGATGGGAAATCATTTCTGGAGTTGTTGTGTATGCAAATTTACAGGACTAAACAGACAGAGGAGACTTGCAACTAAAGACAGGACAGACTGATCATCTTTGATACAATTTCCACGGATTTTCATGCTCAATTTGAGCAGACGTCTGGAGGGAGCTGGGAATTAGTCATAAACAAAAGCACGGCAAGGCAAAAGCAGACGAATCAGAGAGAAATTCACAAGTTCTTCTTTCAGAGGCAAAAAGAGATTGTAAAAGGGATTTGGATGCCAATACCATGCAGCAGAGAATAATTTCTTAGATGGTAGGTACAAATTTTTAAATTCTGAATATTTGATTGATTTTCACATGCGGCTTATCCCGAAGCCGTCACAGGTAAAACAATTTAAGATGAGTCATCGGGACTGATTACGTATGCAAAAGGGAAAGCTGGCCCTAGCTCAATTTGGCATCGCTGATCACCGCGGTGCAGCCTTGCATGGAAAAGGGCAGTCTGTAATTTACTGGTCGCAAAGCTGTCGGCTGCAGTGTGAGTCAGAAATGAACTTTTTGTTTGGGTCAGATATCTTGGGGTTGAAAAGCTTCATTGATTTCATCCTGGAATTCCTAGAAATGCCTTGCTGCAGGAATATTATTGGCTGGCAATTTCATTTCTTTGTGTTGACAAGCTCGATTGATTTTATCAAGAAATTCCTAGAAATGCCTGCCATTGGATTATCATTAGATGCCAATTCTTCAGAAATGAAATTGCAAAATGGTGTATGAGGACCATTTGCAGCTAAAAAAGCCATTTGCTGTAATTGCATGAGTTTGAAAAGCAATTGCATGACAGTGCATAATGAATATTAAGGTCGCTGGGTTTACATGGTTCGCTCTTAGCTTGGGATTTGCTCTTGGGTAGCGCCAACCAAGATGGATGTTCACCATTCAAAGTGGTATTAAAATAGATGTTTGAATTGAATTGAGTCCACAACCTCATAGATTACAAGTGCTGGTGCGATAGCCCAAAACCTAACACAGCATTCCATATCAGAATTTTCTCAAGTTGGCTCTCAATGGGCAATTCACCATAGTTCTTACCGCCTATCAATGACACAAATGATTACCCATAGCTTTCTACCACCACATTACCCATAGAGAGCCAACTTTTGTGACCGAACTCTCACATGGAGGACTGCTTTTAGAAGGTGAATTCTTGCTGTGACAGCTTAGTACCACGCGGCTACTTTCCTGTGGACGTGATGGATAACCGCACAATAAACGAATAGAATTTGTGATTTATGATCATTAACTGATGATCTATCACCCATAACTGCTACTGGAGTATTAATCACTCATAACTTTTAAGCAACAACTACCAATTAACTCATAATTAATGCTAACGAGGATGAGAGAGGAGATAGTGGTCACTGGGGTAATTAGGATGAGGGCAGACGAGTGGAAGCTATGAGTGATTGGTAAGCCATACAATGACTCGGTGATAAATCACAGTTTTAAACTGGGGCAGGGTGACGTCATGAGAAAGATCGGCAGGAAAGATCAAGGAGGATGGGAAGTCTGCTCTATCCGTCACTGTAACGGAGTACAGTGGAACCTCCTTAAATGGACACCTCTGCCAGGAGGACACCTCTATTAAGGGCAGGAAATTTCAGTCCAAAATTGATCATTTCGATTTGTTTTGACCTCCTTAGGGCTGGTTCATACTCCGTTCGGATTTTACGCCGACTATGATCAATTTCAATGTGTGTGCACATTCATACGCCTTGGAAACCTGCGATCAGTTTCATGCGCTTGACGGTCCGGGAGCAAGTATGAACCAGCCCTTAACGAGGACATGACTGGTCAGTCACAAAGGTGTCCTTAATTGAGAAGTTCCAGTCTAGATACCAACCCCCAGATGAGCTCATCAGGAAATGAATACTTTCAGACCAGTTGCGACTACATAATGGTAACCTGATTGGGAATCAAACCCATGGTCAATAGGCCACAAGTCTGACACTCTTACCACTGCACCACTGTGCCCACCAGGAGCAGTCTGATTCATTCACCAGAGCAGACGTACTTGAGAGACAAAATGTCAAACAACGTCTGTCAAAAATGGCAACAGTGAAGACATCCCAGTAACCAAGGGAATGACAATTTCTCTTTGACGCTTTCCCACAGCGCATTGTAGGAAATGTTATGTCAATAGGATATGATATTAAGCAATTTGTGGCAATAAAATAGACAAAGAGAATTTGTCAGACGAAAGCGTCGATAAAAACTTGGTCTGCAGAGATTTACTGGTTGCTGAGATACGGACGGTACAATAAGAAAAGTTGCCATGATGGGGAATGCTGAGCAGCACCTGGAAGCTCTCGAATGAAGTCTGACTTTCCATCCACAGACATGGGGAAAGAGAAGGAAGTAATCTTCAGCCTTCATTCAAGCAATCCAACCCTGAGCAACTTGCCATCACTGCTCAAGTCGCAATCATTGGATTTGTGTCAAAAGAAATGCATAAGTCTCGTAATATATTCATTAAAAACCTACTGGGTAACATAATTACAGGAAATTGCATATCCTACTAGAATTTTTTATATTTGAAAGTCTTGTCTAAAGTGGAAAACGAGGTGTTCAATTTGCAATTGAAACTTGTAACGCATATCAATTATCATAGCGTCGCCTCATTGGTCGTCTGCGAGCAGCGCGATGGCGACAGGAATCTCAGTGACATCAACGCAGCAGGCCATGTCTGTGACGTAAAGCTGTAGTATGTGATATCTCATCAGTTTGAGTGCTATGTCTGCGATAGGGGGCCCACTGACACGATTTCCAATCTAGCAGACATGAATTTGTATGTCTGCTGCCAGATCAGGAGTAGATGTGAATGAGATGATCTCCCAGACATGAAGTTGCATGTCGGTGCCAACTGCTTCAGGAGTGCATGGTGGTGCCAACTGCTTCAGGAGTGCATGGCGGTGCCAACTGCTTACAAGAGTGCATGGCGGTGCCAACTGCTTCAGGAGTGCATGGCGGTGCCAACTGGTTCAGGAGTGCATGTCGGTGCCAACTGCTTCAGGAGTGCATGGCGGTGCCAACTGCTTCAGGAGTACATGGCGGTGCCAACTGGTTCAGGAGTGCATGGCGGTGCCAACTGGTTCAGGAGTGCATGTCGGTGCCAACTGGTTCAGGAGTGCGTGTCGGTGCCAACTGGTTCAGGAGTGCGTGTCGGTGCCAACTGGTTCAGGAGTGCGTGTCGGTGCCAACTGGTTCAGGAGTGCATGTCAGTGCCAACTGCGTCAGGAGTGCATGTCGGTGAGACGACAGACATCTCCGAGATGATCTCATGGTCATGAATTTGTATGTGTGATGCTAGCTTTAGTCTGTCAATAAAGTGACGTCCATCATGTTTGACTAGATTTGATCATGACTACTTCTGATGACCTCAACCAGTCCATCTGTTACCTTATGTTGACTCATCAGTCTACCTAATGTGGCTGTAGATTACACATTCTCCTGGTCGATATCACCCACACAGTAACATCAATGAAAGCCAAACAGGATGAGACTAGCAGTCCAACGACAAGACAGGTAGTTTGTCTGTAATGAAGTACTCTTTTACCATTGTTTGCATGCAACACGTCAGCTTTAGATGACAATGGAGAGTCACTTGATAATCAACTGATTGTTATTTTGGATCAAGTACAGATGAAACATTGAGATCAGGTGGCAAACTTGACAACTGAAAGAGACATGGTGAAGGGATATACCGGTATGCCTTATGATACAAACGACTGCCCATATATTTATCTATGGTTGAGAAGTTACCCATTGAGAGGCAACTAATGCAAGGAGCAGCATCTTAAAGACTAGCAGATGTGTTCTTGTTCTTCATCAACTGGTCCCATCCTTTGGCCCTGACTAACTTTATAGGGAAGGAAGTTGGCACAAGCTGCTACAGGTCCTAAGTCCAATGGAAAACTTGGTCAATACGGTCTCTGTATCTTTGCCATAGGGAGCAAAGCCCATGACTGGGACGATTCCTCTATTGTTTCCTGAAGATCCCACAGCCAGCATCCAGATTCCCCTACTCTTTCTTGAGGACCCCACGAGCCACCACCCCCATTCTATCCTGACATGGCGCTTGGCTATTCAGTGCAGAGACAGTTGAGATGTATCACCACTGATTCGGTTCCGTCCAATATCTCAACTGGTCAATGACTAAATCACCCAGTGATGACAAGGGCAGGTGGTATTCAGGAATTCGATACTATCGGGAGATTGGAGATGCCATCTCAAGATTGAAGACGGCAACATTTAAGTAATCAATTCACAGAAGTATGAATTTCATCTTCAGATTGCTGGAGTCGTAGCCATAACTCATACCCTGACTTCAAGAGTAGCAGAAGAAAGTATCTGAGGGCAACATTTGACCAGACGACTGAAATCTTTCCCTGATTGGCTCGGGCAGAACGTCTGATCGATAGAGCCATCGATCCTGTAGCATGGGCAGGTGGGGTGTTGGTGACTGACACTTGAATGAATACCGTAACTTACACACTGCAAGAACTAACAAGAGCATGTCCATCCTTTTGACTGTTTCAGCACAGAAACATCCCCTAATTGACTCATACACGATCATACCAGGACACAGGCCTCCTCTCCTAAGAGCGGACAGGAAGTCTCCAAATGGACTGTCTCAGAAAAGATCCAGAAGGCATTGCATGACCAAACCTAATCGTCTCCACTTCTAAGATGACCATCTGCCAATTAATAAGTAACACGCTACGAGATAACTCACACTCGATTTCACTTATCATTCGTACCAATCGATGTAATCGGTCTCTCTGATTGATTGTGGAGATAATTGGAATGAAATACGGCTGGGTCTAACACGGTGGCCAAAGCAAGCAGTTCGTGTGGTGTTAAGCTGTGAGAGTGGCAGACTTGTGACTGCTGATGTCTTCCAGTGACCAAAACTACATGTAGCATCTGATGTGGTGTTGTCAGTGCATGATGAAGCCGATTTCCAATCTCACAGACATGATTTTGTACGTGTACTACCAGCTTTAAGCTACGTTAGCTGACACGCAGAATGCGGAACACGGAAGCAGAAAATGCAATGCATTTTCGCATACAACATATCGCTTCTGCCGGGGATTCTGCGTCCCTATACTGCATTACAGATGTCTGGTAAATGCAGCTTTAGGAGTGGTCTCACCGAGACAACCTCACAAACACAGATTTGTGTGCGTGCTGCTACGTTCACGAGGACCGATACTTNCAGGGTACACAGACTGCCTTCCAGTACTCAGCCTGCCTTCCAGTATTCAGACTGCCTTCCAGTACTCAAACAGCTGGCGTTGGGAGCGCCAGTACAAACAATGTCACATTCATTCTGAGTGTCGGAAGTAGGAGACGAGAGCACAGACATACTTGATATTCCAGCCTCATTCGTCCCATAACTCCTCAGCGTTGCTTCATGATCATCGACCGGACATTACGGTGGGGAATCTAACCTAATCTACCAGACTGCCTTTATCATATTTTCATCTCCCAACATCATTGACACCATAACACTCATGGGGTAACAAAGACATGGACAAGGTGTCACAATATCTTTGGTTATTTTCAAGCCAAGGGGTAATGTCGGACTACCATTAGCCTCCGTGACTGAGACAGGAAGTTGATTTATAAGTTCGTGAGCATGAATAGCGATCACTAATGGCATTTGCAGGTTCACCTGTTTGGCGTGTGCCATTCATGTCCCTGGTGACGTACGCGATTTGGTCGTTCCATCATAAGTGACATGTCAGGGGAGGTACATTGCCCTTGATCACATTCTACGACAACCGACTTGACTGCTGCGGAACAACACAGAATACCAGGGTCTTTCCCAGGCACAAGCAAGAACAACGTTCCGCCACAAAAATCTCTGTTTTGCAGCCTAGGTCTCCAAGGAGCCGACCAGTTAGGTGACCTATCTCATCAGCATAACGTGCATTGCTTATAATCAGAGCAATTGCCTCAAACTGCCTCTTTTAGACATGATTCCAATAATGGCCATTTCTTCTGAGCCTGCAAGGATAATGTGATACATTTGACCATTAGCTCCTAGGAAGGCTATCAAAACAGGAAAGGACAAGTGGTTTGACTTATAAACACACCATGGTCTTAGATATGATTCAGACAGATGCAAGGAAGAGTGCTTTAAGCCTGCCGCACACTGGAGCTATCTGCTGAGCAGAAAGTCATTCGAGACTGTTTGCTCAGCAGATAGCTCGCGTGTGCGCGTAATTTCGGTGAGGTTTTTGCCTCGCGAGGCAGAAAGCTCGCGTGTGCGCGTATTTTTCGGTGAGCTATCATCATCTGCTGAGCAAACGGTCCTGAATGACTTTTTGCTCAGCAGATAGCTCCAGTGTGCGGCAGGCTTTAGATATCGAACCGAGAACTCAGTGCCAAATATGGCAGCGCTCTATACATGTGGATGTTCCAAGATAAAGGGATCTTCCACCAGCAAGCCCGTCGGTTCTGCACATCCAGGCAAAGGAACATAATTCAGTGGTCCTTCACAAAATGATTGATGCCAGGTAACAAAGACTTTGGTAATGCTGAAACAAAGTTGAACAATAGCAAACGTCTGAAGTGTCTTTCAGTTCCTTTTTGTTTTCTTACAAGCAAAAGTGAATAAAATGCCATCGATGCTGTGCACGAAAGTGTTGATGAGAAAAATGGGCCTTGATGCCCTGATGCAAATGCCATGGAACGAAATTCTGAAGTGCTGTTGTGAAAATGGGCCTTAATGCACACATGCAAACTGTCGTTTGATACCGCCAAGATTCGGCCTAGTCGCCAATATGCAGTCAATAGCTTGATTTGTCTCCGCAAGATTTCCGTCAGGTCTAAGTTAATTCACAGCCTGAGATGTCTGGAACCATCGTCATGAGACCCAGGAGAACTGACGTGAATAATGATGAGGAGCTGTGAAGAAATGTACGGCCATCTCAGTTCAGTCCAGTGTCGTCAAATTCAAGCTTACTCGGGTTGTCTGGGTCACCTCCAATGTTGGTCAGCCATTCCGTTGAGCAATCCATGAATCCTAGACAATCTCTCCCATGGCCGGCAATCTGTTGTGATAGCTATCGTTTTCCCGTTTGCTTTGGGTAAGACAGATTGGCAGCCTGATGAATATGTAAGCAGGAGCTGATATGGTCACGATACCTGTGGAGTGGTCTGATTTTTCGTGATGACATATTGCAGGGATGAAGGAGCAGCAGGCGTCGTTCACGTTATCCCGCATCACGCCAGATTATGGTCACCATGGTGACTTGTTGATGAAAAAATTTACAAGAGAACGACCCAAATATGGCAGATTACTTGCATTCTTGTCACGACTGAGCACCATTTGGACCGAAGGTTCTATCGAGGGATATGGAATATTAACAGACCAATATACCAACAGACAGAACTCTACCAGTTGTTCGAAATTGATGTTGCCACGATAAAAGTGTTGTCATACACTTCCGATTTAACACACAGATAAAATTGATTAATGGCAAGATTGAAAAGCAGTGTTTTCAACAACCTGGGCCAGACGCTAGCGTCCAGGGCTGTGGGTAGGAACTGCCATCTGATGGCTTTGCTAGACCAACTCTCAATGAGAACACATTTTTCATTGGTAACATGGGTAGGGGGTTGATGCTCCCCGCGAGATGTGGCCCTGCCATTTTGTAATTGACTTAGCAGGGGGCCATGATGTGGGGTGTTCAAATCAATTCCCTCAGGGACTAAAAGTTAGAAATTCGCAGAATTTTCCCGGTCGATGAGAGGATTACTAAAATCTACTTTGTAACTTGGGGCACTAGGCAGGTCATCACTGAAATCTACCCAGTAACCTAGAAACAACTGACTCAGACACGATGACGCTTTTACCAGCTACCAAGGGAACACACACAGGGAACTCCAGACACATTTGATTTGAATATCTTGAATGCAACATCGATGGAAGTGGCTTGTTGGGCAAAAAACCAATCTGCAATTCACATGGTTTGAGGGAAATTAACTGATCTCTCAAAGTGTAGGCAATAAGGAAAAGTTGATGAGTACGTCAGACGCACATGTTTAAGCTTGATTACTGCGTACTATTATCGTTTAAATCAGCTTTGGCTAATAATGAACCAAGATATTGGTGGCGAAGGCCAGAAGCAGTCTGCGTGACTGGGTTTTGTAATCTGTTGGATAACACACCTACGTGTACATATACACTCACTTCACAGCTGACCTGCTCAAGACTAGAAACGCCATTCACAGAATCAATCACAAAGGCTTGATACCAAATGCCATCAATTGTAATCTCGAGCAATTCGCAATACATGTACCTATCTTAAGTTAATGTGGTTAAGTGTACCTCGCATGTCATTGATAGGAAAACAGCACTTGTGAACAAATCGGATTTCGGTCGTGATGATCTCATTAGGGGGTCCCACTGCTGTCTGTGAAGTACCCTGGATTTCATCAATATTGGAGACGGCCACAGTAATATTATATTGAAAATAGGCAAAGCAAACAGAGGAAATATGGTGTGAATGATGCTTGACAGAAGTGAGAATGATTAGTAATGTGTCTATTGTCCGAGAAATTGTGGCGAGTGGGGCACCGTGACATCGCCATGTTGATCGAAGATGAAAGAATGTAAGCCTGGGGGTAGTGAATATCAACTGCTACCTAGCAACAAAAAGTCGGCAAATTGTCTCAGCACATCTTCTTTTTACTTTTACGCCATTGGTGACTTCAACGTGACATGCATATCTCATAGAAAAAAAGAAGTGTTGTCATGCCAGAGGTCATCCTGAGAATCTCAGGTCATTTACTGTCGTACCCTCCCGCAACGTAGTTGCGAAAGGAGCGAGCGCAAAGCCCTGGCATTCTCAGGATGGCCAGAGGTAGGCCTGCACGGAAATTGAGGTGACAGTTGGCTACAACAGGATGACATCCATTGACTTTTAATGTCGACGCAATCAAGTGTCAAGCAAAGTGTTCAGTCGTGGCACAATTGTAACGTGGACTACCGGTAACCATCCCTTCAGGAGCCTCAACATCACAAGATTATGAGACAAAGGAAACGGTATCGCCGATACTATCATCAATGCTCCATCGGGCAGACGTGCATGTCACCATATCACGATCATCGCTCCTCGTGATCTTACATTAACAAAACGTTTCATCACATTGTGCTTTCTCATTCAGAAGGCTTCAAGTTGTAGGAAAGCTCGTACTGAGCGCCATAAGGGTTTGTCAATTGTAAAATGGCACGTTCTGCCCACTGGTCGATCGGTAACAAGGCGTGATATTGGGGATTCAATGATGGGATTAGTAACAGATACCTGTTGATCAATACAGAACGAAATCACGGCTTGATCACTGCCGGGGGTGATGGTGGTATTGGACCAAATGAAGCTGAGTGTAAGGGAGGAACCGCAGGCATGTTCCTGTAACACACTGTGCCTAGGTGGGCGCTTCAAGGTCCTGTATAGACCCATTAAATCCAGGTCAGTATGAAGGGCATCAGAGGCGAGTGGCCTTCATGGCCTCTGTGAAATACCTACCCTCTGGCTATAAATGGAAATACAGTGGAACTTCTCTATTAAGGACACCTTTGGGATCAACAAATGCTGTCCTTAATTGAGAGGTGTCCTGATTACAGAGGTTAAAATGAATAGAAATGATCAATTTGGGACTGAACTTCGGTGTCCCTAGAGAGGTGTCCTCCTGGCAGAGGTGTCCGTTAGGGGAGGTTCTACTGTACCACCAACATCGTGCTAACCAACCTTAGTTTTGAATAACTGAACCACATTCCTGGAAATCTATCCAAGATTTATTGAGGCGTGTGTGCAAAAATATCCCTACTTGATGAATGGGGGTTATTTAATCAATTTTACTTCTGGTCCACTGGCAAAAACATCAGACAGCAGCCTAAATTACTTTATAATGACTGCTTATCATAAAGTTCAATTGGGTTTTGTCTTTATTTGGGAATGGTAACTACTGACGGGATATAACTTGGAGGATTACGTTGGAATAGGCAAAATTATGTCATATCTTCCATTGCACCATGAACAAACGAATGCTGATGGCTGAAAGTCATACGGAAAAGTGCCAACAAGGATCCTGGCAGTAAAACATGTTCTAACAACTTTGTACCATGTTCCATGTTATGATTTGAAGACAATGTGCTCAAATCCCAAAGGGCTAAGCAGCATGGGCAAAATCTGCCATCGGAATTTGCAATATGGATAAATTTGATGACAAAACAAACAACCCAATTGGGAGACAAAATAACACAATAAACAACCGCTAATTATGAGTTACTATTGAATTATCGTTCACAAGATTAACTGCTGCATCTACGGCAGTCAATCACAGACGTCAAGATATGAGAAATAAAACAAGGACCCTGGAACCGACTTTGTTTCTTTTGGATTGCTGGTTTCTCCCTACAATCTTATAAGAAACACACCTCAGTTTTTATTACCAAGAATCTGGAAAAAAATGACCGCGGTGCCATGCACGAACCTGAGAGCCAGGTGATCAATTCCCCTTTTTCGATCAACCCAACAAAAAATACCAGCGCAGCCGGAGATGTAAGAATGAGTCATCTTTGTCCTCGTTATATTTGTGGCTTAGTCATTCCGTCGACGAGATAGGGGACGTTTCCTATCAGCGTGTGTTCAACACATCACAAACATTTGATGATTTGATCATTTTCCCAACGGCTGGTAAATGCAACTTGTTAATAATTCATGCCGAGAAACTGATGGCTTTTTCAAGTTTCTTGCAGCATGGGAAATAATGTATCATTTTATGATATCTGTCAATATCTGTATCACGAGAAATGAATGAATTTGACTGCAGTTTTCGTTTGCATAACGGCAGACACAGTTATGCAAATCAATTCAGTTGACTGTGTTCTCATATTACCGGCGCCAGTTGAGAAAATGTCAAGACTTGAAAGAACGTGCCCAAGAAAAAAAGGCCATGATGATCCAATCATTGGAAAGCAATTATGTGAGGTTATACTATGTCAAGGGCACTAATTGATCCAGTAAACTGATGACCAATAACTTGGAAGTATCGGTGTTATTCAGTGAGTGACAGGAGGTTGTCTCTGGGAATCTGACTGATCTTCTGATCTAACTCAGAGAACTCTCTCATATGAAGAGTCACAGTGATGAAGTGCTTGGGACTCAGACTATTTATCAAGAGGTCCTGGTTCAATCATTTACGGTGCGAGATTGGTCAAACTGGTGTGAGATTTGGGCTGCCAAAGTGGTGTAGTGGCACCTGTCACCTCTGAGGTTCCAGGTTCAATACCCGGTTGGACCTGCTCTTCATGTGATAGAAAGGGGGACTCGCTTGACAGCACAGGGTTTTTTTCTGAGGCCCACACAGCAACACAAGACATCATCTGACCTGAAAATCGTATTCCGACTCTCGTTGGAAACATTCAAGTGAATATGGAATGTTAGAAACTCTGTCAGCTCAGCAGCACACACTCTATGATACCATCACTAACACCTCCCATTTATATTCATGAAATACCTCCTTACATCTTGGCAAACATTTAGGATAAAAAGAAATATCACAAAAACCACATTCTATATTTGCGTACGTTTTCTGTGAGTTGACATAGAGTGCCTGTAGCTAGGAAAAGAAGGGAATTCAGCCCAAGTGATTAGTGAATATGTCTGAAGCACCTTCCACTGCTGAAAGAGCCCCACACTATAAGAATATTGACTCTGTATATGATTTCAGGAAAGTGTTACAGATATCTTTTGCAAACGCTAGTTCCCCTGTACCTCAATCTTTGACTAACAGAGACCTTTCTTGCTCTACTTTCAGATTCCCATCAACAAATTGAGATGATTTGAACTGCAAAACCAAGATGGCTGACCGAAGACAATTTCAAGGACAACTGATTGTCATCTTCATCATGACGGCCTGCCGTGTTGGTCAGAGCTTTGATGCTTTCTTCAGGCCAGACTTCCGAGCCGGGGCGATGCTGTCAAGTCACATGTACGTTAAAGAGACACCGGAGATGGCCAACACGACATCCGCGTTAAATTCACGATGTCATCTATCCATCAGGAACAAGGAAGCCATGCTTATGTTGGAACATTTGATTACCATAAAGAAGAAAAAGTTTATCGAGATCAGTTTGAAATTTCCAAAAGATGTTGATTTGGATATCAGTAATTACACCAAAATCATCAAACTTGATCACTGGTATTGGGTTGACAACCACCAGGGTAAACCGCTGCTCGAACTCGATTTTCGTTTTTATTTCTTGTCGATGACAACTTTGTCAATTGATGCTGCTACAGTTGAAGCAGACGTTAAGATGAAGCCCAGGAACTGCTTGAATAGTATGCACCTTGCAGAGAAAACGCATCTGATTCAGGATATGTTGATAAGGAACATACACCGGTTCGTCGGCGGAGAGAGAATAGGGGACGACACATCATCATCCGTCTGCTATTCTCGCCTAGCGTCCTACAAACTGATGCTGAGTAAATATTACGTACAGAAGTTTTGCTGTGACATTCCAGTCGACCCAGCAGCACCCTGGTCATGTGAGGCCATTGTGTCTAGTTACACAAACACTTATTCTGTCATTCTGTACGTCATTCTCTTTCTAATCAGTCCATTACTGATCAAATTCCTACCCTACGAGGAGGTCATTTACACCGTCGACGAAAACGGCCGTGCCCATGAGATGGTCCGCTGTAAGGTCCTTTACGGTCGGCAACACAGCACACTTCCACAGGCAGCGAGGACGATCAACACCAACAACAACAACAACCTTCCTGGATTCTGTATCTCCGACAGCAGGGACAACTATCGCAATGACAACATTCATAACGGCCAGAAAGATATCGTAGCTCCGGCATGTCAATCACCACAACGACCTAGCGATGATGAATCTGTTTGTGCCTGCACATCCGGAGTCCCGAATCAACTCCTACGTTTACATTCTAACGACAGTCGGGATGACTCTGTAATGCGAAGAAGCATGTTAAGCCAACAGTCGAGCCAATTCAGCCAATCGTTACAGAGCTTACACGAGACTCTTAAAGCATTTGAGTTTGAAATTTATGACAGCAATGGTAACCCTGAGAAGTTGTGTAATGGTTTGATCATGAACCGTAAGGAAGATGGCAATGAGATCCACCAAAGGATCATCCCCGTAAGACAGATAAGCCAGTTCTCAGATCTCACCCTGACATCACACGAGGCACAATCTGGTCAGAGTACGCAGCAGCGGGACACGGCAATACCCATCAACCTCGAGTCAGAGCAGAATGAAACAAATGTCTGCTCCTTACGATGTGGTCGCCAGTACTCTGCCCTCGACAACTCCACCCCGGTCCGTATCTGTAATCCTTTGTATTATGTGTTCCTGCTTCATATTCGCAACGACTGGATCTGCCGTCTTCGCCGTATCAACTTTTTCTGGATTATCTACCCGATGTTCATCCACATGATGGTGATCAGCGACATCATGCTCTATCACGACTACATCAAATATCTCTATTTCATTGAGCGAAGAATCGGCATCGTTGGCGAGTTGACCGATCTCGAAAACTACGACTATATCTGGTTAGGGGCCATCTTCACGAACCCAGGACTGGTCATCGGCACTGTATATCTTTCAATGTACTTCCTTATGACAGTTGTCCTGGTCATCGAGGGGAACCTGGCCAAACTTCTCAATAAACTCATGGTTCAGGATCACTACTTGGGCTGCATGAAACTCCCAAAAGAATTACGGACACCGAAGTCTGAAAACAAAGGCATGCATCTTCTGTATCATAAAATGAAGTGTAGATTAAGTTTGATTGCCGAACCTCGTTTCTGGGTCTTCTGGTTCAAGCAACTAAAACTATCCCTCTGGCCTGAGGAGTCAGAAGGGTGCAAGTCATGTTGCAAGGCCCTTATCTTTCGGCCCTTAAAGTTCTTCACTTGCATAGCATCCCTTGCACTCCTTTTCCCCCTCACCAACTGCTTCCCTTGGGATATGGTCATCGACTTCTTCACCGACATGAAGGAGACGGACAGAATAGCACGAAGCTGTCTTCGACGGTACAAAAAACGACAATACGGGAAAGCTTTCTTGTTCTTGCTCTGCACCGGTATTGTCATTTTAGGACTTCTCTTTGCCCTGTTGATTTTCATCTACACCTGTAAAATTGTCTCGCTCTATATACTCTACACCATAAAAGGAGTTGTCAAGCACTATATGGAAACTTTACCCATCATCTCAATGAAAGTTGTTGCCCTGTACTACTTATTAAGCACCACACATAAGCTGAAGGTTCATTACAAAGAGGTGAAGAAGCAGATATTCGAACTTTGCGTTGAAGAGCAGAAGGAAATGGATGAGCAAGTGGCCACGCAAGAACCGAATGAGGAAAATGACACGAATGAGAAAGTCTTCTTGATTGCATATAGAAAAGATGGCATTCCTCTCATACCAAAGCAATTATACAACCTGATCTTCGATCGTCATGTCCCACTCAGGGAACATGAACTGGCAGCCTTAGGAAAACTTCTAATGATTGCTATATTTCTATTCTACGTTGGTTCCATCATCAATATTTACCAAATTGGAAACATTACCAGCCTTGGTCAAGCCATTGCAACATTTTTTGCCGTCACGTTACCAAAATTGTTTGACTTCTTCAGCGGGAAGGATGTCCTTGAAGATGATATCCTCAAATACAAAATTAAACATTCGATCAAAGAATTTGTTAAAAATACTCTGATAAATGGCGATGAAGATGATGATTTGAAGAGAGCAGGTGTGGAGGAGACATTGGAACGACGCCCACATGGCACGATCAACAACTGCATGTGTGTGCCTTCAACCCTTGATCGGGAGACTGCAGTATGACAATTACATGCAGCTTGTGAGCCCAAGAAAGCACTGGAGAAAACCTGAAGGTGAAGTCCATGGAAATATGGTAATACAAGTCACAACAGGGTACACCATCCCCATATTAACAAAGGACTGACGCTCGACACCATGGCAAGGTCTTGTGGTTAACAAGTCCGAAGATGAGCACAACTTGAGAGACTGCAAATGGAGTCTTATTGAGGCAATCTGCCTGCCTTCGCTCCCTCAAAGAGTTGTCAGAAAGAAATAACTAGGACCGAGTTAGGGTACAACACCAGCTCTTCAGCGACATGCTGTGAAAACTTTGGTACCAATCTCAAGATTGTTCCTGGTGATCTCAAAGAGAGTAATTCTTGTTGAGATTTAAGGATAAAAACAGCACTTTTATCACTCAATATCAGGTGTTTTTGTCAAAGTTTCAATGTACATACATGTGTTGTAACATAAATGATCTCAATATATGACAAGAATAAGTATTTTTCACGTTGGAGGCAAACTTTAAAGGCGATGTCTACTTACCAGTACATTTTACACAGAAGAACACGTGCTTCTTCAGACTACCGGTACACTCTCAGTCTGCCCTCAAGGGAATGAAGCAGGGTTGTACAAGGAGTGCAAGTCTGGACCCTGGTCATTGTTCACATGTCACCCTTATTCCCAGTTGACACTTGACAGGTGACAGAATAAAAGCCGCACCGTGACATCTTTTTAGGTGAAATGATTTAATAGGCAAAGGGGATTATAAGGGGCATGGTGCCTTTTGAATTTATCTTACTGAACTGACCTGAGGAGTTGATATTGTGTAACCACAGAAACTTTTTTGTAACATGTGTTGACAGATGTAAGATGACATATGGTAAATGGTCTGATGGCAGTGTATCTATCACTCAGGTGAAATGCATTATATGTTTAGGTGTTCATTTCATTATACATGTAGTATGTCATATTCATTGTGTGCTATTAAAATCATTTTGTGTGGTGTCAGCTGAACGATCTTAGTTCCATCAACATCCACCAGATGGAGAACCTGTTCAGCAGGCTCATGGACTATTCCACAGCAATTTTTTCTTCCATTCCCCGAATTCAGTGACTGAGTTATTGGAATGATTACGATTAGATGTAGTGCCTGAAAATCTTTGGAAGTTTGACTGAAATAAAGTTTGTGGAACAATACACTTGTTGTTCTTTCATTTCATTTCCCCTCGTGGTTACATTTTGGCTGTACACGAGTCTTGGTTTGACACTGGGAACACTGTTTTGCAGGAAATTTCCCCTTTTCTTCATTCAGGAAAGGGGATTAGATTTGTATTCATTCCCTAATTGGAAAATAAGAAGGTGAAGCAGATTTCCCTGCATATGACAGTGAATACCGGTATGTTGAACTTTCCCGGCCAATACAAGTGCTAACATGAGCACCTTACTTTATTAGAGAACATGAAATATAAACGGGTTTCTACGGTGAAAGACATTGCTTACCTTACTAGAGGAAGTCAGTGACTGCATTCTTGTGTGACAACCAGTTAGGTAGCGTAACACTTCCATCTCTCCAGCGAGGCTGGCGGCCCGTGGATCTGATACAGTCAAATCACCTGTCTTGATGACACACTCTCCAGGGTTGCTCAACATCAGTCTTTCAAACAGGGCCTGCATGTGAGAGGAATGAAGCACAAGATATACACCAAGGGGACAAGAAAATGGTTCATCGGATTCATCTGAGAGCATCAGCAATAGACCATTCTCAAATTGATGTAAACGACAAAGATCTGCACACTTCCGCCGAAATCTCAACCTCAGTCTGAAACTGAATGACGTAACGCAGACAAATGACAGTGACTTCGACGACGTTGCGTCAGACTCGACCATTAATTGCTGAATCATGGATGGTGTCACGTCACCCGGTTTCAGATCGAGGTTCTGGTTTAGATTTCGGCGGAAGTGCGCAGATCTGCGAATTTGAGAATGGTCTATACTGGGCCCATCCATATTCACGACAAACTTTTGACAAGTCAGTCGGGTATTTATCTTTTATTTGACACAACAGATAAGTGGTATATCTTTTATGAATAGAGGTTTCGATATCCAGCAATCTGATTCTATCATGGTGTACAATGGCATCAATGACTGTGCGTCCAGGACTGTTGACTTGGCCTGATCATGACTTCACCATATACGGCAGTCTGAGCACAGGAGGGCAGCTCAAGAGATCACACCCATTTGTGTACTTCATTCAACTGTGCAATCGAGGGAAGTTGTGTGCATTACACTCACCTCAGCTGAACTTAACCAAGATTTCCAAAGTTTGGAATTTCCATGCCACTTCAGTTATGAAGCAGAGATTTTATTACTATATATCGGTATGATATTTATTATTTTGTGTGTCAATTTTTGTGCTTTCTCGTTCTTTAGATATGTCAATCATCCAAGTGGAATGTCTACCAACCTGACCAAGCAAATCAAAATCCAGCCATGTCTGCTGATCAAGCATGTCATGTAATTCAGACAAATAAACACACCGGGATGGCCTTCCAGAGTGGCTGTCGGGCTCTGAAATGAGAGTGATGAACAGAGATGTTTAAATGTTGATCTGAATAGGTGAGCACCAACGGCACTATAGGCTCCCGGCCATCAAGGGGTTATGTTGTAGGCCTACTCATCCCTCGACTTTAAGACTGACATTCCTCTATTGATTTCTGATTTCTAAAACATTAACAGAACACCACTATGCAGGAAGAAACTGGAACTCCAGGGGGAACCTTGGAAAACGTACAAGAACACTGTATCTTGAACACTGTATACAGTTGAACCTCCCTATTCAGGACAACTTTGGGACTGATGAGTGGTGTCCTTAAGACATAAAGGTGTCTTACTGATGAAGGTCTGCTTCAGGAAATTTCACCGTACCTTTGTCCAGAGTTATAAGGAATATGTTCTGTAGCAACAGATCTGTCTCCCATTTTGACTGTGCTAGCTTTTTAATGTCTTCCTCTGTTTCTTGGCCAGGTAACTTGTTGACAGCAAGGCAACTTATTTCTTCACTTGGTCCTGTAATTACAAACATTACAGAGCAGAGTAAAGTACTGATACTTGGTTTGTGTGTCCTAAATAAATGATACAAACTTCAATCAAAGTTCACTTCAGGCAGCAAGAGTAGATACTTCCCAGAAATCAAAATCCTTCTCATTCCTCACCTGTAGTGACAGCTTTATTCAATGAAAAATCTTGGGCTTGTGCCACACTTGAGAAGAGTGCAGCAAACGGGTTGGCAGACAGATCACTGTTGTTCATCTTTAAGGCAGCCTGCAACAGAAAGTCAGTTGTCATCAAGTTTCATGATCATCGCTTAGGCCTATTGGGCACAAACTGTTAAGCCTAATGTCGTCTAAACCAGTGTAGGCCTACCCAGGTTACGGAGTTAGGATGGTTAGCATTGACGGTTAGGGTCAGGATTAGGTTTAGGATTAGGGTAGGGGTCAGTGACAAGGGTTGAGGGTCAGGGTTGGCGTTAAGGTTAGGGACTTGGGCTAGGAATTAGTGTGTAGGATCACAGGCCACTGGAGAGTTAATCAGTAGAGTATTCCTCGTAAAATTGGGGAAAAGTGAGCATATAATGGCCAAATCTATACAATTAGGCCTAGGCCCTAATATAGTATAGATTTGGCCATTGTATGCTCACTTTTCCCCAATTTTACGAGGAATACTTTATACTGATTAACTCTCCAGGGGCCTGTGGTAGGATCAGGACTGGACGACATTCACAATTCACCCATTCAGTGCCTATTGGTTCAACTGCATATAAATCCTCCATCACAGGGTTATTGTTAATGATAGGGTCATTGTTGGGATTAGGATTAGGGCTATGGTTAGGGTCAGGAACATAGCAGTTAGTGATATAGGGGATAGGCCTAGGCCGCCTTTAGGCCTACTCTCCATTCCAGTTCCCAGTGGCGCGTGGTTTATCAACGATAGCTCCGCAACGGCTGGGCCGAATTTGACATACCATACATCAATCGATTTGTCTTGGCGCTACAGCCATCATCGCTGTCATTTTCCCGCAAAATGTGACAGAAAAAAGTTCCTTCACAAATCACAGTTTGTAATGACGGCCGAAATGGCGGCCGTTTTGAATGATGCAATGCATCGCGCACGTGTAAACTGCACTGAACACCATGGCGAAATGAAATGGGTTTTGAGAAAGGGATCCATCGCATTATGTCGGCCTTATACGTTAGGCCTAGCTAGCTAGCCTACCTGGTTACGCGAAAAATGAAGATAGGGCCTAGCAGAAAGATACCGGCAAGAAACAGAGAAAGACAAGTCAATTGACGTATGTTTCGTCAAATTTGACCCAGCCGTTGCGGAGATATCGTTGATAAACCTCGCGCCACTGGCGCACTGGGAAGTCATGATATGCATGATATGTTATTATGTAATGTAGCTAGGCCTACCTACAATCATCTGAGTTATGATCAACCAATCCACAGATCCATGGTTGATCAATTTGTGAATGAAACCTATCGATAATACGGCTACTCAATTCAGCGGTCGAACAGTTTCATACCCATCAGGTGTAACTTAACATAAATATCAGGTATTTTGTCTCGCCAAAATCACATCTGCAAAAATCTGGGAACTTTCATGCTCAGCTACGCTGCGAAGTGCCCAGCAGGTAAACCTCGTCCCATGATAGGTCTTGACACTAGAGGGTCTTGGGACGAGGTTCAACCAACACCCCTCTAATATCGTTCAAAGGTTACCATCTTGAAAAGTAGTGCAGCGGAAGGTTAAATGGAAAAATATCTACCAATTGTGATCAGGCTCCTAACGGTAACTCCATTAGGAGGAGTGATGCGGTCAAACATGGCGGCGACTGGTCGATGACAGTGTCTGTTTGTGTAACGTAGTGGAGAAAATCGGCACTGGTGGAGTTTGCGATATGGCGTGATCAGTGCTGCAGTGGATTGGCACTGGACGGTCATGACGGTTGGCATGCATGGTTGGTGAGCACAGACAGTGAAATCTCTTGACCTAGGCCTAACTTGTTATTATGCCACTGCTTGCTTGTGAAGGGACTCGCGTGCATTCACTGGTAGGTAGGTGACTCACTATTACCGATTTTATTGTGTTTACCATCACCATGTCATGTTTTTTTGTTTACTGTTAGTGTTTCATTCATGTCATCTGATCACGACGACTGCAATCATCATGCATAGGCTAGGCCTAGCTAGGCTAGGCCTATTGATCTGTTGATAGGCCTATGCACAGCTGACAGCACAGAGACAAGAGCAGTCAGCACAATCTCTCACTCACGCAGGCGAGGCGGACACCACACCCACCACCACCACCACCAACCCAATCTGGTCCCGCGAGATGATCATGATCACCAAGCCAACATCACCTATGAGACAGGTCATGACCACTGCGCACTGATGACCAGGCTGAGCTCAACAACACACCACAGTCCACACTACCACAGGCCCTAGTGAAGTTGTGTTTGGCCGTTTGGGGCCTAGCTACGGTAAACCAAGTGGGTACCCCCCTATAATATAAAAATAGACTAGGCCTATTTTTATATTATAGGGGGGGTACCCACTTGGTTTACCGTAGGTAGGCTAGGCTCCAAACACAACTTCACAAGGGCCTGTGAACACACCCCCACCAACCACAGGGCCGAGGGCGTAGCTAGGCCTAGCTTTTTTGGCCTTGCTGTTTTTCGGTCAATCAAAATGTGCATGAAAAACAGGTTTTTTCGGACCACCTGGGGGTGTAGGCCTATTTGCCCCCTGCCCCCGCTACAATGTTAGCTACGCCTCTGCCAACTGATCACCGCCACCCAATGGCCAATGACCCAGGTTGGCCCGCCGCAGACCAGCAGGGGCTGATGGGTGGGTGACCAACATTACATGAAGGCTTGCCTTGGACAAGCGAAGCCTAGGCCCTACCCATGCTACCGGTAGGGTAGCTCAGCTCACTACNTTGTGTCCGAGGGGAAATGCGACCGTACGGAAATTGCCGAGCAGTTGCCTTCGGAAGTTCCGAATGCGAAGCTACCATTTGACAGCACTCTCTAGCGGTAGCTTCGGGAACCAAAATGCTCCATAGCATGATTA
Organism: Notospermus geniculatus; assembly: GCA_002633025.1. NCBI lineage: Eukaryota > Metazoa > Nemertea > Pilidiophora > Heteronemertea > Lineidae > Notospermus > Notospermus geniculatus. The sequence continues at coordinate 46,078 of NMRB01001390.1, forward strand.
GGAGGAGTGATGCGGTCAAACATGGCGGCGACTGGTCGATGACAGTGTCTGTTTGTGTAACGTAGTGGAGAAAATCGGCACTGGTGGAGTTTGCGATATGGCGTGATCAGTGCTGCAGTGGATTGGCACTGGACGGTTGGCAGCACAGGCAGTGAATTCTCTTGACCTAACTTGTTATTATGCCACTGCTTGCTTGTGAAGGGACTCGCGTGCATTCACTGGTAGGTAGGTGACTCACTATTACCGATTTTATTGTGTTTACCATCACCATGTCATGTTTTTTTGTTTACTGCATGTTTCATTCATGTAGGCCTATTGATAGGCCTAGGCCTAGGCCTATGCACAGCTGACAGCACAGAGAGAGACAGAGCAGTCAGCACAATCTCACTCACGCAGGCGAGGCGGACACCACACCCACCACCACCACCAACCCAATCTGGTCCCGCGAGATGATCATGATCACAAAGCCAACATCACCTCATATCCATGATCAGATCAGATGACAGGTCATGACCACTGCACTGATGACCAGGCTGAGCTCAGCAACACACCACAGTCCACAGGCCCTTGTGAAGTTGTGTTTGGCCGTTTGGGGCCTAGCTACGGTAAACCAAGTGGGTTGGGTACCCCCCTATAATATAAAAATAGACTATTTTTATATTATAGGGGGGGTACCCACTTGGTTTACCCTTGGAGGAATTATACTGACAGGAGGAACAGCGAGGTCACTTCAAAGGTTTCATCATCGCCACCGCCGTTCCCTATTGTGTATGGGCTTAACGAGGTGTTAACTACTAAACAAACACACCGCATGAGTGAGTCCGCGACTTCGGAATTTCCGATGAAGCTTAGTCAGTATAATTCCTCCAAGGTTTACCGTAGCTAGGCCCCAAACGGCCAAACACAACTTCACAAGGGCCTGTGAACACACCCCCACCAACCAGGGCCGAGGGCGTAGCTAGGCCTAGCTTTTTTGGCCTTGCTGTTTTTCGGTCAATCAAAATGTGCATGAAAAACAGGTTTTTCCGGACCACCTGGGGGGTGTAGGCCTATTTGCCCCCTGCTCCCGCTACAATGTTAGCTATACGCCTCTGCCAACTGATCACCGCCAGCCAATGACCCAGGTTGGCCCGCCGCAGACCAGCAGGGGCTGATGGGTGGGTGACCAACATTACATGAAGGCTTGCCTTGGACAAGCGAAGCCTAGGCCCTACCCATGCTACCGGTAGGGTAGCTCAGCTNCCCCCCCCCCCGCCCCAGTAGGCCTATACGGTAGGCCACGGCTCAGGCAGGCCTAATTAACCAAGGCTAGACGTAGGCGTCACCTCTTTGGCCTAACCCCATCGTGTGGAGTCACTATGCTTGACAATCTCAGCCTCAGCAGGTCATTTCCTTCCTAGGCCTAGCTAGGCCTACTACTACTTTTTACTAGGGATCGGAAAGTGCGAGGAGGTGAGTGTTGTTCTAAGTCAAGCCTAAGCTTAGGTTTACCCCTACCTATCCTAGGCCTAGGCTAGGCGTCGTACGCATAGGCCCTAGAGCAGAACCCAGAATCATGCGTGGGAAGTGACATTGCCTCAGCGTATTACTCTATGACGGGCCCAGGCCAACATTGCCACTTCGTTAATTCTAATTCTAATTGGTGGCCATGCATGGTGGTTGTTCACAAGCTCAATCAGAAGTGTACTTGAATATTCCATTGTTAGCCATTCATGCCATTAGGTCCATAGCTTGGCCTATTTTTTGCTATTCATGTGGGTCGAAACCTGTTAAGCCGTGGCAATACATGAATGATCATGCTCATTATGAATTTTTATGATGATTTTTGTGTCATTCGATTTAGAGTACCTGTTGACTTCAGTCACAAATATCAGTTGAGGATCTGTTGACAGTTGAGGATCGACTATTGTGCTACTTCAGGATAGTGATGTATTGACAGCACACCTTCAAAGAGTGTAAAGAAGTGACTCTGTAGTCTGTGTGGAAACTGATAGCTGCTTCTTTTTTTAACCACAGATTTAGCAGATTGAAGGGGAATAGGAAATTCATAGTTCCAGCAGTGCACCGTCACGGGATTCTAGCCTTCAAGCAACAAAATGGCAGAAAGCACAGAAAAGAAGAAACCCGTAAGAGTGTACATTGATGGCTGGTGAGTTGGATGATTCTAATGTATAGGCCTACAGAATATAAAATAAGGCAGTGGAATATGCTGATAAATGGAACTTACTTTAGCTAGGTAATGTAAGGCAAGGCATTCTAACCTCATGTCCTCCTGTCCTAAACTCAGATTTTTATGCACATTAAACCCTCAAACTTGGCTGCAGGTTTTATTCACAAAATGCCTGCCTTGCTGAAGTATAATACATTGTTAACTACATTGTACTAAATGCACTTTTGGTTTACATGTATAAGAAAAAGAATGTTCCTTTAGATGTCATAATGAAGTGTCCCTTTGATTTTTCAGTTTTGACATGGTTCATTTTGGTCATGCAAATGCTATCAGACAGGTGGGTATCAAATTCAAAATTGGTGAACTTCTTGGTGTTAGAATCATCCAGAAACAAGGAATTTTCTGATCAGGGCAGGAACAATTCCCATCAAATTGCATATGTGATAATATTTAACCATTGTGTAGACTCAATGTCATTGAACTGACATGTGAACACCAACAGCCATTCAGTGCAATTACGGTAGCCTAATTATGGTTGACAGCCAGCATACAACAACAATTGTCCAAAACGCATATACAATGGTTGCTGGGTATGGCCCAAAACTTTTCTTCTTCGTTGTGATTGCTGTGGCAACCATGTTCACTCAGGGTGCTCGGTTGTGCAGTTGGGCTGCTCTGAAGTAGGCCTAAAGTAATTCATGGAAATAGTGTAGATTACTGATTTGATGATTGTGAAGAAGTATTTGACTTCAGCATGTTCAGTATTTATTGTGACATTATTTTGTGTGTGGGTTGCCAAATTGTCTCTTCCTCAAACAGCTGGTAGGCTAAAGGGGTTGCGCCGAAGACATGGGGACACCCATAAGAAAATGCTTTGAGAATTATCCTCATGGTCATTTTCTCCCAGCCCTGCCTATGATATTCGGGCATGTATAGGGCCTGCCCAAGATCTTTTACTCCACTTGATTGTTTTTGGTAATCCCCTGGTTTAGTTTATGAGAGGAGAATAGAATGAATTGTAGCATTACCCGATGATTTGTACTTGAAGCAGGCTTATTACCTTTGTGATATTCATTGAATGCTAACAAGAATATAAGTACCATAAGTATAAGTATATTCTTGATGCTAGTTTATGTTCCACTCACTGATTCAGCTTGGAATTGTGTTATATTTTCACAATTTGAACATAGCAACGGTTGCTAATAATATGCAATGATCATTAGGCCACGCTTTTTTTATTCTTTGGTTTCGGGCCCGCCGACGTGGCAAAATGCCATTCCACAAAAAAAATAAAATTGGGTAAACCAGTTTGTTTTATTTCCGCTGAAGTTCAGCTGAGGTCTTCTGAGAAAAAAACAAACAAATGGAGTTGTTTTTATTCCCGCCGACCTTGATTTCAGCAGTCACGACAGATAAAAATAAATAAAACCAACTGGTGTATACCGGTACCTATTTCCCAGCAGCGAGGACGGAAAGAAGCAGAAAAGAGGCATTTATAAAGAATTTTTTGGTTTTTTATTGCCTCCGATTTGTGTAACTTGTCATTCTAAAGGTGAAAATGAAAAAAATGAACTGAACTGAAGTTTTTAAACATTTTTATTCCATCCTCCGTACCTGGGATCAAAATCTTTGTGCCCGTGAACCAAAGAATATACCGGTAATAACCGTGGCCTTACGGTGATCACTTTATGTTAGAATCACATCACTTCATCACTTCACCAATACAAACCACTTTAGGTCATCAGGATGTATTATCATTACATGTATATCTAAAGTTGGAATTAACAGACTTTGTCCCCCTGATTTGGACGCAGACCAACTCTCACAAGCATACTGTAGAAGTAGGCTTTCATGGTCAACCCTCTTCTGGACTATAAGTCTAAAGTCACCTGATTATTATGTTTTTTGATAACAATGGAAATTAATGAATGCTTTGTTGCTTCTATTGTTATTAATGTCTTCTAAACTTTATATCGATATACCCGATGATATAGGCCTATACCCGAAGAGCTGACATCGTGGCACAAAAACTAAATGCTGAATCCTGGTGTAGTTTGAAATAGAGAGCATGTCCACTCAGCAATTTTTATTTTTTTCCTCAACCAAGCCTGAATAAACAATTTGACGGAATACAAATACATGTACTCCTATTTGCATTCCATGCAGCTGGTTTGACATATTGCAGTTGGTGCTGCAGAAAACAATGCACAGCATTGTCAATATCAGGGAGCGGGGTTGTTCAGAAAAAAGTGCCTGTGGACACAGCCAATCACTGTCCTAGGCTGTGTCTACAAATATACAATGTAATGTGGCACAACTCGTCGTGATGTGACGCCTCCTCATGGTTGGAGACATGCAGCTGATTAGGCGTACGATCGAGGAGCCCACATCATGCAACAAATTGATGCAATGGGGATCCTAGCTATGAAAAAAGGCAGCACACTCAGGCCTTTCCATTTCCTTTCCGCAAACAATAGAAATTCTATTGTTTGCGAGGCACATGTACATTAATTTTAGCGTGCCTCAAAAGGAAAGGCCTGCACACTCAAACCCGGTCGTATACAATGGACGCATTTTGTGTGGGAAATTGATCAGGACCGGGATGTCAGTTTCATTTCAATAGTTTTAACCACTAGTGACATCTATTGAGGCACTGGGCTAGGGTCCTCATTATGTGACATTCAGTTTCGACCTTCAACGACCGCCGTGGCCATCAAACCATGCGATTTAAAAAGAACGACGCCGATTGGGTAGAGCTCCCAAGTGGCATTGTGAAGCTGTCCATATGTATGACGTTCTAGACTTAAGGAATTGATACCGAACTGGAGGTATTGGTTGTCTCACCAAACCCGCGAGGGTGGAGCTAAAATGCAGACCTAAACCCGAGGCGCTTCGCCGAGGGTTTAGGTCGGAATGACAGCTCCACCCGAGCGGGTTTGGTGAGACGACCAATACCGACAGTGAGGTATCAATTTCTATTCTAAACCACCTTTCCATAAACCTTTCTGGCACTAAAACATTCATAGGCCTATTCAGTTCAGTGCGATTTGATTGCAAATANGTGACATTCAGTTTCGACCTTCAACGACCGCCGTGGCCATCAAACCATGCGATTTAAAAAGAATGACGCCGATTGGGTAGAGCTCCCAAGTGGCATTGTGAAGCTGTCCATATGTATGACGTTCTAGACTGCCTCACATATATCACCATACAACCCAATTGTCGTAGGACTTGATCATCAGGTGGATGCTCCTTTCTAATGGGAGACTTTCCTGCCGTTAGAGGCCACCACTTGTTAGCGGTCCTAGCACGTCATGAAATTTGACGTCACAGAGAAGAAGTGCACACCACGACGTCGTCCATAATGACGTCGACGTCATGACTTACGTCTCTGACGTCATATTTTGTGACCTTCTAGGACCGCAAATAGGTGGCCTGTAACGGCAGGAAAGTCTCCCATTGGTGACTGCTTGTGACTAGTTGCCAGGGTGCCCACAGTTCATGACGTAACCATGGTAACTGAATAATGGCATTGCAATGAGTTGCATACATCACGTCACATAGTACGGACCGGGCTTCAATAGACGTGTAGACTGCACCCAACCATGTTCCTGGCATTAAGTGTCACAGGTACACCAAAAGCATTGCTTTAGGTAGACTCCATATGCTTTAGGCTCCTTCGGCATCCTAACATTCAAAATAAGTACCCGGTAGCTATGACGGTCATTTTGTGATGTACTTCATGAGGTCTTGTTTAAGAGTTGGTTTCTTAGTCATTAATTTATTTGCTTTTCTCTCTCCATCCCAGGCAAAACAATTAGGGGACCATTTAACTGTGGGAGTTCATAGCGATGGTGAGTAAAAAGTGTTACTGAATTTAAGTTGTGTCATAGCCCGATGAACTTCTCAAAAATCAAAGTTCATGTGTTCAGATCTTTCGGCTTTTACTGTATAAAACTGTCATGGCAAGAGACTAAGATTTGTGTCAGATTTTTCATCGGGGCCAAAGCCAAAGTATTATTGGCCTTGCTCAGTATGGAATGCCATCTCAAGCTACTCATGTTCCTCACTTTGACATGTTTGATGGGGACTTTTACTTGCCCTTGTAAAGGCACAAGATACAAGGCATGATGGCTACATAAAACTGTCATGTGTTATGGACTGAAGAGTCAGGGATGATTAATCCTCCATATACTGTAAAGCAAGATAATTTCGCGGCTGGAAATCTTCGCGAATCAAAAATTATAGACATATTCACGGCAGGATATTTTAGCGAGTCTCTGCCATTTTTTTTCATTTTTTTCACGGACCATATTTGTCACTTGCGTGTACTCATATTCGCGACAGGAAATTTTCGCGACTCATATACTCTCGCGAAATTCGCGAAAATTTCCTGCACGCGAAATTTTCCTGCTTTACAGTATGGCCCCTGGAAATGATCGCAGGACCTGCTGCTTGCATAGAGAACATAATTATAACCACATACCGGTAAACTCAACTTGCAATTACTCCATTTTTCATTACATTTCAGAGGAGATCACTCAACATAAAGGTCCACCTGTGTACACAGAACAAGAGCGATATGCGCTGATTCGGTCAATAAAATGGGTTGATGAGGTATAAACAGAAAAACATGACTCAACATTGATTCTCACGACCGGCATTGATTCTTAAACACTCAGAGTACAAGCTTAAACATACTGGGCCGATTTCACAAAGCGCGTTTAAGACTTAGACGCGTGTAACTTCACTAAATGCACGCACTTCCACCATGCATTTTACGAAGTTACACGCGTCTAAGTCTTAAACGCCCTTTGTGAAATTGGCCCACTCTGTTTCAAATAAAGTTTTCTGTGATATTCCTGTTTTATGAGGTCAAGACTGAGTGTGGGGGTCTCGGCAAATTCTGCTGGGCTCCACTTCTTTCTTGCTTTGATTTGTCCATTGGGATTTAAACCATCAACCTGGTTATCTTCATTCATCACCGGTCAATTTACCACCAGTTTTGTATCAACAATTTTCCTCTTTCTCAGGTATTAGAAGGTGCGCCATACTTCTGTAGTATGGAACTTCTTGATAAGCACAATATGGATTTTGTTGCACATGGAGGTAGGTGTGATTGGTTTGGAATGTCTGTTAGATCACGGGAGTTTCTTGCCAGGGAAATCCACTCGAATCCCTAGGTACTGATTCCGATGTCCTCCGTCACAGATGTCACAACTGAGACATTCACACAGAGTAGCCGCCACCAAACCTCCTCTACTTTCTTTTCGTCTTGTATATCAATACACGTATATTTCCCAGCTCATCAGTATGGCGTTAAATCAATCTCTTTATAAAATCAATGTCTTGGTGGCAGCTTGGTGAAATGGACATGAGTGATTCTTTGTCTCTTTCAGATGATGTAACTGTGTCAGCTGCAACAGGTGTGGACGTTTATGATCACATGAAACGGACTGGTCGATACAAGTGAGTATTGGTAAACACATGGGAGGGCAGATGAATGCCGTAACTTTTTGATGCACCAGTCATAATGTAAAAGTTAAAAGTTAAAGTTTGGGGTTTAGTGTCTGCTGTCAGCAACGGTAGAGGCTCTCATCTGACTTCACACTTCAACCCGAGTCTACTTTGAAACCTTTCAGTAGAAACTAAGATGAGTGCTCATTTAGTGCTACACCCTGAGCATTTCTGGCCGTAGCCATTTATACACCTGCGTGGAGAGAGGCCAGTAAGGCGAAGAGACTTGCCCAAAATCTCACATCACAGTGGAATTCGAACCTGGTACTATCTGACCACTAGTCGGAGACCTGAACCACTAGACCACCGTGGCCCCCTTAATAATCTAGAACAGGACTATGTTACTAATGTTTGTTAAATTTCCACCAATGCAGGGAATTTGGTAGAACTACCGGTGTGTCAACGACAGATATTGTTGGAAGGTAAGTTTAATGCAGTGCCACTAGGCCTCGCCATCCTCCCACAGAAGGGATTTTTACCTCGCTCGTGTTCATACACGCATTGTGTGTGAGTGTATGAAGAGGAATGAGACCAAAGCCCCGCTATGGGAGGATGGGTCTCATGGTCCTTCTACAAATTAATGCACAGCACTTGCATGTTCTAAAAGGCCAGATTCCCACACATACCGGTAGGCTGTTCCCAAAAATCTTTTGCACATGTTCTCTCCATCACAATGTTTTCATCATTGTGTCAATGACTTAAGAAGTTTATTACTTGTGGATGTATTGATGAAGTGGGTCAATGGCGTGTAGCCAAAGTTTAGAGAGTTAATTGTTGTCATTTTCCTTTCAGAATGTTACTCCTCACGAAAGCGCATCATCAGCACTCGGAAGATAATCTCAGTAAAGATGACGTGGGCAAAATAGGACAGGTATAACAGATATTGCGCCTTACTCAGGGATGTCAATAAAGCGGGCAGCACACCAGGCGATATCACAAGTGATCTGATCACCACTGAGCAAAATCAGGTGTTGATGCCAGGTGTGCGCTAGACAGCGAGTGTAGTGTGGAATCCTCTCACCAGCAATGTTCGCCCAATGTGAAATAATACCAAAGCCAATATCGCTTAGTCTGCGGTGACTGGTGAGAAGAACAGTGGCAAGTAGATTGCTTGTGATATTGCCTATGTGCTGCGAGAAGAACAGTGGCAAGTAGATTGCTTGTGATATTGCCTATGTGCTGCGAGAAGAACAGTGGCAAGTAGATCGCTTGTGATATTGCCTATGTGCTGCGAGAAGAACAGTGGCAAGTAGATCGCTTGTGATATTGCCTATGTGCTGCGAAAAGAACAGTGGGAAGTAGGTCGCTTGTGATATTGCCTGATGTGCTGCTGGCTTAAGATTTTGGGTAGAGTTCAGCTTACTCAAGTTGGCGGCAAATTTTAAGAACATTTTCAATTTGCCAATGAATTTCCACTTTCATTTTGCCAACGTTGGCTGAAAACATGCCAGTTGGTGGTTAAATTGGCCACTTGCTGCCTTCTAATGGCAACCCTGCTTTGAATACTGATATATATTTAACCCTGATTTTTTGTATGTTTCATTGTTGCCTCTGCCGTCAATTTGTGCCAAATTCTTTTAATACATCCAGGCATGTTTGTAATTTTATGTCTGTTTGCCCAGGCATAGACAATCCTGACCTCCTTGTTAGCCTCTGACACGTTTCCAAACCCGTTTTTCAATTCATGCATGATACTGATAGCTTTGAGTCATGCCTACATATGTTCCATCTGAATGTGAACTTCGGCCCCTTTGCATGGTACACCCTGTGATTTAGACCCTGACCTAAGACCCCCTTTTGTGAACATTTTTCAAACAAACTAAGTATGGTTAAACTGTTGGAAAAGCCCCCCTTTTGTGAACATTTTTCAAACAAACTGAGTATGGTTAAACTGTTGGAAAAGATTTTAATCAAGGATACCTGCTTCCAATCCTGTTGAGTTTTCAACAAGCGGCGTATCCTTGTCATTTTGTCATGGATGTCTGAATGGCACAGTGATAATATCCATGGCTGTCACTGCTGGGGTTTGGGTTCGATTTCCAGTCGGGCCATGTCCCGAGTTGTCTGGCCCATTTGTGTGGCCGTCTACATGTAGGAAAACCCGTCAGAAGTCGCTGAATGATCAACAAGGGCTGTCAGATTGCCTGTGCATTGATCTACTTCTGTTTACCTGTTAGTGTTTTTACATAGTACATTTCAGCTATTGAAATGTGTGGGTTCACCATGGCCATTAATAAATAAACACATTCCTCAAACGCGACATCCGACAACCTTGGCATGTTACCACCCTACCTTAGAAGTAGCCACCCTACCTTACAGTCCAATTTTGTAATGATTTTCTATTGTACCCCCTACCTTAAATTGGTGACCCCCCTATCTTAATTTGCAAAGTAATGGAAAAGCCTGGAATTTCAAGGATACCACCCTACCTTAAAGAAATCCTGCGGAGAACTCTGGCGGTGGTCGTCTTTATAGCGGGGTCTGTACTGCTGTCGTGCCTAAATATAAGCACAAGTTTACTGTTGTCCACTTTGTCTCAGACATGTGGAAGAATTTGGTGATTAATTTGATGACTAATTACTTCTGAGCAGTTGATTTGTACTTGAAGGTTATGTAACCGGTAATAAGTTGGAAGAATTCTTTTATAAAAGAATTTGATTGTCATATTTCCAGGAGATGCCAAAATGTTTAGTAAGGTTGATCTCGAAGTATTTTTGATAACTGAATTAACTTAGCATTGTAGTGCGGTTTGAGGAAAGGTGCTTGGATAGAGGAATGGTGGTGCCTCTAGTTAACCTAACTTTTTAACCCATATCATACCATCCCAATACCAATGCTACATTTTCCCTAACATGCTGTCTCATTCCTGCATTGTGGTAGTGTAAATTTTCCATACAAAATAGGCCCATCGCCGTGAAAATGACATCTATGAGGACATGCTATTCATAACAAAAGGCGTGGTCACCGCGTTCAAGGCGTTAATCGGACAATAAAAATATTTCCCCGTGCCACACGGTACGATTTGTAATTATTTGGTCAAATCGTAGGAGAAAAATAGGACGGGCTCTATCCAAAACGATTTTTGATTTTGAAATTTGGTTTGTCATTTTTGTGGATTTTCCCCGTGCTACATGATAAAAGTTCTTGCTCAAACTTTTTTGGTCAAATTGAATTGGACCGTGTGGCTCGGGCATAAGGGTGCTGCTCCACGCGAGAGTTTTCTTTTGCAATGTGACTCATTTGTCCCCCGAGTCCAGCAGGCAGCATCTTCTGTCAAAGTTTTCTCACATCCTGTGGCATTGGTTGAAAAATATTTGAAGAAATGTTGTTTCTGTGAACCATCTGAAGAATGTTCCTTCAAATTTTTTCCAATTCATATCTGAGAGTTTGCAAAAAATTCATCGGAAGACACTGTCTGCTTAAACCTGGGAGCAGATGAGTTAATGTGCATGTGTGTTTGGCCCTTTCATCACTGTTGTTGGTTTCCTCGTGGCTGATGCTGAGGTCATGGCTCTAACGACTGCCCATAATTTCTATGGTGGAGATGCACTCCGGGGCCCGTACGGTGAGTAAAAACAGACATTTTGGCCAATTTCTACGGTGCCTAGTTTGGTCCCTGAGTCTAATTTCCACTTATCCATTGAGGCGATTTCGGCATAATTCGTCTTAGATCCGTGTTTCACTCTCTAAAATCCACTGCAAGCCGCTGGATGGGGACAATCGTACGGGGCCCGGTGGATTTGTGACCTAGGCTTTAGAGAGCCAACCCACAAAAGAAAACTCTCACGTGGAGCAGCGCCTTATGACTAATAATGTTGGATGTTTGTGTGTTTGGCCCTTTCATCAGTCTGTCTTCTGTTTGACTGTATGGGTTAACTGTTGACAATAATACCGGTACTGATAATGGTGATTTAGGGAAGGTAAACAACTAAACTGTGATAACATCATCAACATTAAGAAATTATACCGTATCTCATTGGATCATCATGGGCCTTGTTCATTGAAGCAGTTTCTGTAAGTAGTGTACATGTTGCCATTGTCTAGGAGAGACTTTAGGGTAAAAGTTATTGAATATAACCTATGGGCTGGAGGTCTCCCAAGCAGTAAATTTGACCGATATTTTCATTTTTGACCACAAGTTTTGAATAATCTTAATCAACCTTTCACACTAAAAAAAACTCCTGTGCCATCTGCTCTGATCAGGACACCATTTGTCAGTCCCGAAGGTGTCCTTAATAGAGAGGTTCCACTGTAATTAGTTATATCAGATGGTGGTGGTACATGTAGGTCTGTAGTTCTCCTTAGAACTGAAAATTATAAAATTATAAAATTATATCCGTGCCATGTGACAACAAAGTTATCCTAACGTCATTCTGCCAATTTCTTTTCCATGTGACCTCTGGACGTAGAACTACAGGCATCAACTGTATGGCAATGCGATGATGATCCTTTGTGATGCTGGTGGTGTTGGTTTGCATGTCCTCATCAGAACTAATAGACGATATTCCTCCAAAAGAGTGCAGCACCGTACAGGGGTCAGCGTCATGACGTTCCGCACGTCATTCATGATGTTTTGAGGCGAGACGAAAAAAAAATCAGGTTGTGTCACGACGTCATGATCGCTGAAACAACCGGGTTTTTTTTCGAGTCACGTCATGCGTTCAGAAATGACGTGCGGGACGTCATGACGCTGACCCCGTAAGTTGCTGTGCTCTTTTGGAGTGATAGAGTCTATTGAAAGATTTTGAAACAGATTATATTTGCTCAAACCCACACCACTTACTCTTAAAAAGCTGAGTTCACTTGCTGTTGACCATATGTTGTATTGGAGAAAAATTGAGTGAAATGGAGAGGGAGTTGGCACTGGAATTTGCCTTGGGACTTTGCCATGTATTTTTTTCATCAGACATTTTGAGTAGTTTGTGTTATAATTATAAAAAAAGTAACTACCGGTACAGCATTTAAAGGTCTTCATACACTGCACAACAAAGGTCGCAATAAGGCACTACAATAAGTCTATTCAACAGTATTTTTCCGAAGTACTCCACAAAGCTCTTCATTTCCTGGCATTACTTAAAGCGGATTGTTCGTGTCTGTCCAAAGTGAACCAAAAATAAAAACAACCCGTTTTATTCGTAACAACAACTGGTAAATGCATTGCGGCGGCCGTTTCGGAAATTGTTCTGTGGAATCTTTGACTCGGCATGAATAGTCTGCTTTAAAGCGAATTGATAGCGGATTTTATTTACATTTGGCTGGGAGAAGTTTGTTTGGTACATTTTCCCCCGAAAATTCGTCCCCTTTCAAATTCTATTTCTAAATCAAATTTTTTCGATATCAATTCGCTTTAACAGACACTTCAACATTTATCAAGTACAGTACAGCTATTGTCAAATGACTTTTATAGTCACAACTTTGGACTTTTGTCAGTCGGTGGTGTATGCAGGCCTTTTTCTTGTATCGACCCTTTTTCGACACAGTTATAACAATGTAGGTTGTTGATATTTAGTTGCAGCGTGATCGCATCAATACTTTTGCTGGGGAAGCTTCTCGTGTGGTGAGGGTTTCTCTAGATACTCCACACCGGCCAAATTACCACCATATCAAGTAGTTCCCCTCACCTGACGATTCCCTTACCATCCTGAGGTACCGCAGTCAGTGGTTCTTATAGCCCTTGCTCCCTTTGTCATCGCATGGAGACGCTTGTGTGTGGTCACGAAGGGAGCAAGTGCCAAGGCCCCGATTACATAGAAGTATACGGTATACGAAAAAGCCAGTTTACAAAGGCTTCACAAAGGATTCGCAACCGTGAAGCCATTGTTAACTAGGGTTTTCGTAATAATACCGTATACTTGTTTGTAATCGGGGCCTAAGAGCCTCTCATATTCTCATGATGTTCCTGTATGTGCCTTAGCAATACTTAGTGGATTACACGCCTTTCCACAGAGGTTTTGGTGATGTGATGATATAGTTGGTTTGTTCTTAAAGCCCCACTGTATTGAATATGAAAAACGCAAATCATCGCCGCGATTCTCGACGTCAGTGCACGACGTCACGACGTCAGCGTAGTGTAAAATGTACTACGCTCTGTCTGAATACATTAGAGGTCTCCCTGCAGTTTTTTTCAATGTGTGCTGAAAACTAGGCCTTGATTCTATGAAGTACGTATCAGGCAAGCATTTTGGGGACCTTCACGAGGCTATGAAACGTCTGTTTGCACTCTCCGAATATTTTGAAAATATCGTAAAATTCAATACAGTGGGGCTTTAACCCTTTGAAGGCTGAACATAAGACCTTTTTACAAGGTTTTGGTTTTGGGGAACCCTCCTCCACCTTCCTCAGGTTGCCTTCGTTCAGGCCAGTTGAATCACATTTACATGGTGCGGGTTTGAGGAACTAGCCTCTGGAAGGTTCTAGCAGTTTGTGTTGAGCCAGTTAGGTCAATAAGGCTTTGTTCCTGAATATGATATACCGGTCGGGTAATATAATAACCGAAGGTGTCGTCGTTCCTGGACAGGCGTTTTGTTCCTTGAACTCGCTTTGTTCCTGAACTGGCGAAATAAACCTTCCTCAACTGGTCTGAACTCTTCTCAGCTGGCTTGACACTACATCATCAGTGAACCTGCCTCAGCCGGGGAAGGTTTAGGCCAGTCTGCATTCAGGGTTCATACAGGTGCTTGAAATCCTTGAATATCAATGAATTTTAGGATTAATATCTCCAGGACCTGGAATATCCTTGAATTCTGACAAATCTTTAAAATGTCAATGAAAGTCCTTATATTTTCATCATTGCTGACAATGAATGGCATCGTTCATGCGTTGATTATTTGCTCATTCTTTCCGAAGTTTTGATGACTCTGGAGTTTTGTTTTGTCAAGATGCCGGGAAATACCCACCCTGGCATACAAATTTGATGAAAATGTCCTTGAATTTTGCTGAAATCAGACCTTGAAAGTCCTTAAAAAGTCCTTGAAATTTGAGAGCCTAAAGGTGTACGAACCCTGGCATTGCTTTTACATGATGAACAGTAATTGAACTGGCCTCGAAATTGTCTCGATCTGGATCCAATCCACACTGTGTGAAAAGGCCCTGGGGTTCCTTCTTTTGGTAAACATCTGCGGACGTGTCACATTGTGTACATTACACCTGTGTGCATGCAATTTCCTGAAAATCTAGTCTTGTTTACATGACTATAATCAAAAATAGATCTATTTTTGCTATAATCAATGCTGTAAAGTATTTTTTATCCCCCCACTCGAGGCTTATGCCTGCTTTTCCTGCATCCGGTCACAGATGCTGATACCTTCCCATGAATGGCCTGTTTTTCCACGGTCTGGTCACATTATGCTGACACTAATGTCGTTTTGAAACATTGCTTTGTTTCCCGGGTAGGTGGGTGGGATTTGACCACATCTCTGGTGGGATTATTAGGAATAGAACAATGTTGACACAAGTTGGGATGTACCGTAGTAATGTAGGCCTACTGCTGTTGTGCAAGTTCTGTTTCGTATCCAAGTCCAGTAGGATGGCGATAGTTGATATTAGATCAAAGGGATCAGTGTGTCATAAGATGTCTTGACTTCATGTACTAATGGCGAGTCGTTTCTTTTCGTTTTCCCTCCAGGATAACACAACAAAAAGCCCATATACAGGTACATCACAGTTCCTTGCCACTTCCAAGAAGATCATCCAGTTTTCCTCTGGCAAAGATCCCCAACCCAATGATAGGATCGTATATGTTGCTGGAGCATTTGATTTACTTCGTATCCTTTCACAAATACACATGTTACGTAGAGTAACTTGGTAGTTTTATCAAACTATCTGTGTCGGATGTCTCAGACGTCTGATGATTTTGTTCCAATAGGGATCCTAGCTACGATAGAGGGCAGCACACTGAAACCAGGTACTATTGTTGAAGTCAACCTAACTTCAACAAGGGCAAAATACTAAGCTTGAAGGTGTACACAAGTCAGTTGTAAATAATCCATGTCGCAGTTACATCATGATGTTAGGGTAACTTAGTTCACTTTCCATGAGCCTATAGCAAATTCAAAGCCATGCTCAGTCAACTGCTAAATACTGTGGTTTGTGGTTTAATCATTGTGTTCACTTTATCATGTTTATGCTGTCAATTGCAGAGGCCTGGCATTTTACCTTGTTGAAGTAAGGTTGACTTCGACTATATACAGTGGACTCCTTTTGTGTGGGAAATTGATTAGGACAGGGATGTCAGTTTCATTTCAATAGCTTCAACCACTAGTTACACCTATTGAGGCGGTGGGCTAGGGTCCCCATTGAAGTGTACATTTAGGAGCATTGATAATCTGAATTTGAATGATATTGCCAAATAAGACAATATGTGGAGGTTCTCTGAGGATGTGATCACCGTAGTTCAATAATCCTTGACCCTCACCTCACCAGATGTTGGTCACGTCAACTTCCTTGAGGCAGCATCCAAAGAGGGAGACTTCCTGATCGTTGGTCTTCATACTGATATGGTGAGTGTTCATATCAGGGGGTCATTGTTCGTTAACTTTTCATTGTTGATTATGCATGACTTATGTTGATTCTTGATCTGTGTTCTTTTTCAGGTGGTAAACAACTACAAGGGATCAAATTATCCCATTATGAATTTACACGAGCGAGTTCTGAGTGTGCTGTCGTGTAAGGTGAGGATTCAGAAATATAATTCCAAGTGTTCTGTGTTGTTTGATGGGTTGACCACGAAGGCCTACTCTTCATTCCACATCCAATTGGTGCAAGGTGTATGGCCGATATGTCCGCAACGGCTGGGTCAAATTTGACATACAGGCCCGTCGGAACAATCCGACAGGTGGCCGAAAGTGGGGGGCTAAAGAGCGCCGAAGGCGCGATGAGTCACCGGCGCCGTAGGCGCCGCCTCAGCGGGGAGGTGGAGACTTCCTGATCGTTGGTCTTCATACTGATATGGTGAGTGTTCATATCAGGGGGGTCATTGTTCGTTAACTTTTCATTGTTGATTATGCATGACTTATGTTGATTCTTGATCTTTGTTCTTTTTCAGGTGGTAAACAACTACAAGGGATCAAATTATCCCATTATGAATTTACACGAGCGAGTTCTGAGTGTGCTGTCATGTAAGGTAAGGATATAGGTATTCAGAAATATATTCCAAGTGTTCTGTGTTGTTTGATGAGTTGAGCGATATGTCCGCAACGGCTGGGTCAAATTTGACACACCATACATCAGTCGATTTGTCTTTTTTGCCGCTACTGCCATCATCACAGTCATTTTCCCTATAAACGTGACAGAAAAAAGTTCTTTCACCAATCACAGTTCGTGTTTATGGCCGAAATGGTGGCCATTTTGAAGTGATGCAATGCATCGTGCATGTGTAAACTGCACTGAACACCATGGGGAAATGAAATGGGTTTTGAGAAAGGGATCCGTTATGTCGGCCTTACGCAAAAAATGAAGATAGCAGAAAGATACCGACAAGAAAGACAAGTCAATTGATGTGTGGTATGTCAAATTTGACCCAACCGTTGCGGAGATATCGGCGTAAAACTTTGCACCAATCAGATGTGGAATGAAGTGTAGGCATGGACCAAACGTAACCAGACCCTTTAGATATAGAAAACCCATTCTGTTGTCTACTTCAGTACGTATCTGAAGTGTAGGCATGGACCAAACATAACCAGACCCTTTAGATATAGAAAACCCATTCTCTTGTCTATTTCAGTACGTATCAGAGGTAGTGATCGGAGCACCATACACTGTCACAAAACAGATGATGGATCACTTCAAGGTATGTTGATGAAGAAGCTCAATGGTCTCCTGACTTATGAAGTAGTTTTCAGCTACCTCAGCACTACCAGTAAAAGCTATCATGTCTGCTCTCTTAGCGTTTTGCAAAAGAATAGAAAAATGGATTCCGATTTCCATTTGGTCTGACTTCTGAGGCAAGTCTCAATGAAGGAGGGCATTGGCAGGCGCAGCGGGTGTCAACCCTTTCAATCCAGATCTTGACCTGACTTCATTTGCCCCGATCAGTTTCGTGGTATGTCCCAAAGGCATCCACTGTTTGATGATTGCATTAGAAAATCACCGAGGCGTCTTGCTACCTCGTTCCAGTGAGGGCCACATTTCGGGCCGTATTCAAAAAGGGTGATCATCGCGCGATTAAGACTTAGACGCGTGTAAGTTCACTAAATGCACACACTTCCACCATGTATTTGATGAGGTTACACGCGTCAAAAGCTACGTTTAGCTGACACGTGGAATGCGGAAGTGGAAAATGCAATGCATTTTCGCATACAACATATCGCTTCCGCCGGGGATTCCGCGTCCCTATACCGCATTCCGGATGTCTGGTGAATGCAGCTTAAATCTTAAACACGCTTTTTGAATACGGCCCTTTATCTGAAATAATATTTTCGCCTCTTCTTTCTAGATTGACATGGTATGTCATGGCAATACCAAAATATCACCAGATATTGATGGAGTTGACCCATATGAAGTAAGTCACACCATGTTGACCTTGAATCAACTTGTTCGTCCAGCACATAAGAGTTATTTAGTCACATTTTCTGAACTCGGATACAGATTGCTCCTGTCAGCTGTTACATGTCACATCCAGCTGAGGTTTCTACAATATTGTGATGATATTAATTATTATACTTTCCTCTTTTGCCAGGTTCCGACAAAACTGAATAAATTCAAAATAATCCAGAGTAACTCAACCTTGACGACCGAAATGGTCGAGTCGATAGAATCATCAGGCATAGGTAAGGGACAAGTTTGTGTGATAGTTGGACAGTTGTTGTGTATTTGGTCATGTTTACCTCAGGTCTATACACCACCTCAGGCTCAGGCGTGTGATTGAGTACTACGGTAATTAGTTTGCTTGCATAACAAGCAAATATTAAGCCATCTGTTCGAGGATTGCGTCATTCGATCCAAGCCCTAGGTGTATTTTGATGATTGTGCTTACAATTTGTAATAACTTGAGTTGCATTGGTGCATTGCTTTTGTTCTTTGAGTAGTTGTGATAACCTGGGTGTGAACCCCTCTTCACAGATATGAATGTGTGATGTGCATTTTTGTTCCGTTTACAGACTTGAATTTGAAAATCGAAACAAAATAAAGCAAGAACGAGAAGTTCAAAAGATGATGGACATGGAGAGAATCAAACAGGAGGAGGGAAACTAAATGGTACAGCTTAGGCAGCATTCACTGAGATCACACATTAATACGGGAATTTAAAGTTGTCTCTAGATCATCATACTTTTAGCGGCATTCAAAATAACCTGGATCTCACCTAGCGACGTGAGATTTGGGATTCATTGATCGTCATAGTGAAACTAAATTAAGATCACTAAGAAAACGATTTATTATTTGCAAAGCTCAACATGAATAGTGCATAACACACATACAATGTGATAGCGTAAGAACAGTTACACTTATGTACTCGTTATTATACTCACACAAAATCAATGAAATTCTCACACCATAGCGGGTTCTCATTGTTGTCGAACTCCGCATATCAAGTCGGACTCGACTCAGACTGACTCGATGGTACGCCACGTGCTATCATGAATATTAATGAGGTGAAAGGTCACGATGCAAGACTGCTGAATGAGCGTCAATTAAATTCACAATATATAATAATTCATTCAGTACCGGTATTCATAAGGCATTTAGTTGCTAGTTGTTGGTGTAAGTCCTAAAGTCATTGTTAGTATTTATTATATAGTCGACGTTTAAATTTTAATGTTAATTGGATCTAGCCAAAGTTGGTTACTAATTCCTATTAATCCACGGTCGTGGAGATGTGGTATTTAAGATACATGTACTCTAAATTGTTTGGGAAAGAATACTTTCTTCCTTCTAATGATCACATCACTGGTATTGCCTTCCAAACTTTCTGCCCTTAATTCTGTAAAGTGTGGAAAGAAATCTGGAGTTGGTAGATTTCTGCTGTTTCTGCAATCACTAACACCACTTAGTCCAAAGATACGGTATGAATATTTCAGGTTTCGCTTCCTAGACATGTTTCCTTATCCACCGCTAGGGTTGTCAGTCTAAAGCTGACTATCTACTTGCTTCCTAAATGTTTTGGTGTAGGTATATTTTTCCAAGTAATCTTAATGTATGATAATATGTGGTTAGAAATATTCATAATGATTTGGGAACTTATTCACGAAGTCCGCGTAACTTTAAGGGCATGCAAATCCTTTGTCAGCCTGACAGTAAAAGTGGGTGTCCCGCAAGTGGTGGGTAGTTTAAAAAAGTTTGGAGAGCTTCGTGAATAAGTCCCTAGAACATCACTCATTCACCGATCACGTCACTCTCTCACCCTCTGCATGAAGTTGTGATAAAAAAATAGATGTTGATGTTACCACCTTAACAGGGAAGATTGGTAGGAGACCTTTTGATCCGTTGCTTGAACATTCAATTTGAACTTTCAATTTGAACAACGATACGAACCCTAATTGGTCTGCATAGTACTTGTGTATGCTGAGTTTTCTGCAGAAATCAGTTCCTCTTCTTGCTGGTAGATGTCAGCACGACTTGTGTACACCATGATCTCAGAAAGCCTAGCAGTCCAGACAGTAGCATGGACTGTTCAGATGTATCCTCCAAGGTACACATTGATTGTTATTGTTGGTTATTTATTAACACTAGACAATATAGAAGGATTCAACACCATAGTCAGCCACAAGGGTAAAGGCATTATCTCCTGTGGGTCCAGTTCTCAGCATTATCAATTGGTATTAAAAATTATTGGTTATACTGAGGATTGGACCCAATGGAGATAATGCCTTTTACATTGGAGGGCTGATTTCAGGACTGTAGTGTTAGCATTTTTAGCCCTGTCAGTCGATTTACCACTTAAAGGACCACTGTATTGCATCTTTCTGTCGACAGCCGGCGCCACTGGCACCATGCTCCAATACTGTAGTTAAGCCTTTCGCCCCAGTGTTGGAGAATGTATGATTACAGTCTCGGTCACCCAGCCGCTGGGGATCGAACAAGTTTGTGTAGCAGTACTGCGGAACAAAACGGCTGGCTGCGCGAGACTGGTTGCATGCGGTAGTTTACCAAGTCGTTAATAGAGGTCTCCCTTAACGCGGGTAGGTGTAACGCAGGATTGGGAAGCAATACTGTGGTCCTTTAATACAACAAAGATACAAGAGATGTACCGGTAGATAAATTGAGAATCAGAAGCCTGTGTTCTGGGTGAGAGATGAGAGAGAAATAGAGATTATTTATGTAGATGGTTTTGATATATTCATTCATGGTGTAAGAAAACAAAGTGTAATATTTCCAAATGCCATTGTTGATGTGCCAAGTGTTAAATGAGTTCATATTTTATATCTATGGGGATTTTCTATGAGATTCTAATCTGTGAACTGTCGAACGGGGAGGTGGTGTTGAACATGAGGGGGGCACAAGTGTAACAGGAATCAAGGCCCCCTCCCGGCCTCCCCTCCCCTCCCCTGGAATCAAAGTCTGGTTTTGAAGAGGGATTAAGCTATCATCATTCTTACCTTCCAACTTCAGACTCATGAAAGTCAGACCATTTCTTTCCTAGTTGGTCTCAAGGTTCCACTTCTGCAAGCTTTCAATTAAATAGCACTTTCTAGTGACTTATTCTACCCGTACTACATTTAGTAAATGTGGAGGGAATGCTTAATGGTGCGGAAATTCGGTACTAGTAATGTGTAGGGAATGCTTAATGGTGTGGAAATTCGGTACTAGTAATGTGTAGGGAATGCTTAATGGTGTGGAAATTTGGTACTAGTAATGTGTAGGGAATGCTTAATGGTGCGGAAATTCGGTACTAGTAATGTGTAGGGAATGCTTAATGGTGCAGAATTCGTATAGGATGTTCGAAAACTTCATGAACTTGGTGGCTTCTTTCCATAATTGCCTATTTATTCAATACGAAGACCACTCAGGTAGGTTGTACAATTGAGATGGGCCGTGAACATGTTACAGCTTGATTTTCTAAGCGACGGACCTCATATCAGTAAACATGACCAGCCCAAACTGTTCTGCTTATGTTACCTGGTATCTGTCCCTTGTTCCAGTTTCTGTCTATCATTTCAACAATGGACCACGTTATTAATTTATACTATTAAAGGCTTTTGTACTTCTGATGACTCCAGTTGCTCCCGAATCTGAGAGCTTAGTTACAAACCATCTGTAAGCCGAATGGAGGATGACCAGTTGATTCATTTACATACTGGTATTCCATTCCCTCGTTTTTACGTATGTGACCCGCTCCCGCAAAAGTAGACGCTTGTCGCAACCTCAGGAAAGGGTTAACGATCTCACAGCACAACAGCTGAAATGTACGTTGACGCAGGTTTACAATAGTAGTGGACATCAGTGACAATAGTTGGGAAAACTGATGACCAATGATGATCACTTGCGACAAGCATCTGCTTTTACTGGAGCGGCTCACATCTGTGACCCGATCTGGCAAAACCAGGCGTAAGTCTTCCAGTAGGAAATGGTTAATGAATACCCCAACAAAGGCTTAAATCAATTCAACAAAGATAGACTATTCTTCAGCAATGAGTTGATGACCTAACAGGGTAGTCAAGGGCTTGTCACTGCCTGTAGACTTGTGCTTGGTTTTCCCCAGACTGGGTCAGGTATAAAGGCTGACGGTCATTTTGGCTAAGTAAGGGTAGAAGTGATTGCAACGCTTGTCAGGTCAAGATGCATTCCCTTAGCGAAGCAGAATAAAGGGATGAGGAGCAGGTCCCCCTTTGCTAAAGTCTAGTAGAGCCTTTGTGAAAGGTGTTTTCTGTTTGTCACAAATTGTGAGCCAGCATCTCTGCACTGAAGTAAATACGGTTCTCCATAAAACTAGAAAGCAGTTACTCACCTGTGAATGATACTATACTCTGGGCCGATTTCACAAAGGGTGTTTAAGACTTAGACGCATGTAACTTCGTCAAATGCATGGTGGAAGTGCATGCATTTAGTGAAATCGGCCCTCTATGTCTCATGTTATCTGTGATATTGGGTGAGATGACTTATTCCGTCGAATATCTAGGTTCACTGCTGATCAACTGAGGATAATTTAGGCCGAGGCCTATTCATTAGTCCTGTTTGGAAAATATCTCAATAAAGGCAAACTGATACTATTTGCCTTCTCCATGTGCAGAAGGATTCTGGCTCATTCCTACTTATTTGCTGTAGTACTGTTTTTAAATATCCGACTGAAAGTCTTCATTAAGGTCATAAAGATATAATTATGGTAGTCAATTCTTGTTCATGCGGGATTGAATATGCACACAATGCTATTTGCACGTTCATGTATTTTGGATGTAAATATTTCTAATGTAAGAAATAAATATGGCTTCTAATGACTCTGCAAATGTTTTTTCTTTCCTTCATTTAGTTCCTGTACTAGAAAATAGTGAGCTTTCGCAACCACCCGGTTAAGCCCAGTTCACACTGCCACGATTCCGACCACGATGCCTCTACGAATCCTCTGAAATATTTTCGTAGAGGGATCGTGGCCTTAGTGTTACAATGGGTGCGGATTATCACGAAAAACAAGAAGTCTGTAGGAAGGCATCACGAAGCCTATAGGAACACCACGAAAGCATTTCGTAGAGGCATCGTGGTCGGAATCGTGGCAGTGTGAACTGGGCTTTAGGCCCTACAACAACGTTTATCTATTGTTCGAGTCAACTCACACAATAGATAAACGTCGTCGTAGAGCCCAACCAGGCGGTTGTGAAAGCTCACTATTAGAGAGCTTCTGCACCCGCCCGGTTAGGCCATACGACTACGTTTATCTATTGTTTGGGTGCACTCACACAATAGATAAACGTCGTCGTAGAGCCTAACCGGGCGGGTGCAGAAGCTCTCTATTATCACATAGCATCAACTACATTTACAATTTTCATCCATTCGAGTCTGGCCAATTTTAATATAACATGTACCTGGTAACTACCAGGCAATTCCAATAATGCGTATATTGGAATCTCCTCTGTTTTATTGGTTCAATTGTTTTATGTAATATATTTTATGCACACCCTCGTCTTTGCACGCTAGTCGTCAAGGTACACTTTCCAAAGACAGATCCTTGATGACTTTTCTCCGCTTTGTCTTCTAATCTATTGCACTGAACGTTTATTGTAAATCAACTCGATGTAAACATGTTTTACAAGGGTACAATAAACTATTTGAATCTTGAATCTGAATCTCAACTTACGCCATTCGATAGATCTATATTTCACCAAGAGTATTCCCCATGCAGTTCTAATTACATCCTGCTGTGACGTCAAATATTCGTTGACCAGTCACAACCTTCAGTCTCTGTGGGGTAAAACCAGGTGGGAAAATGTCATTTCAGTTGTTACAAGTGTTCTATTCTAGTCTTGTCATTTATGTCATTCTATCAGTTGAGTTCTTGTCCCAGGGATTGCCATGTAATGATGATGATCGATGTGATGGGTTTTAGCGCTCATTCCCGACGTTGCCACACGCAAACCTGTGAAGGAGGCGAGTGCTAAGAATCACTGGCGGGATCAATCACAAAGGTCTTCGTGAAGATACCATCATTGATGTCCTAATACCTGTTAAGGTGACAGACATTTATGTCCTGATATATCAGTGAAGTATGTCACAAATGTCCTAATACCAGTGAAGATGGACGTCATTGATGTCCTGATATATGTTCATGTCATAATGTCCTAATACCAGTGAAGATGGACGTCATTGATGTCCTGATATCAATGAAGTTTATGTCACAAATGCTTTAATACCAGTTAAGATAACGTCATTTTTGTCCTGATATTAGTGACGTTCATGTTACAATGTCCTAATACCAGTGAAGATGCCGTTGATGTCCTGATATGAATGACGTTTATGTCACAAATATCGTAATATCAGTAAAAATGCTGTCATAAACGTCTTGATCTCAGTGTTAACAACGCCCCTAGACCTGTTTCAAGGAGGAGGGTTAGTTATAAAACCCTTTGGCAAGGATGACGACAAGGATTCACACATCTGAGCTTGTCACACCGGTAGATGGTAACGTAATCGATGACAATAAACCTATGACATCACAAACCGGCGTCGCCTGTCGTGTTGTTAGCATCTCTCAGTTCGATACTCGATTACCCTCACACCAGTAGTCTTGGTAACCGCTTTCCAATAATTCTAATGCCATTGGTGTAGTCACGAACGGGCACGGCTTTGATTTTACGCGGCCATTCTGCGGGGATGTTTACCACTTTGGATAGCCAATAAAGCAACTACAAGCTGAGAGCTTTTCGTTTCGTTTGAAGAGGACTCACAGGTAAGCCCATATTTCGTTCATTTTCAATTCGTATTTCAGCGTCGGCATCGCTTGGGATGCGATCCTCGCGCGACGAGTCGCGCTGGGATCATCAACAAGGCTATCTTGCCGCGTATCATCTTGCAGCATTGCTGTCAATGTGCTTGTGACGTATGTCCTTGAAATGACAATAGGACTACATTGTAGTTCAATATTCTGCAACCTGTGCCATCTCTGGCGCAAGATGTTGGTTTTCCGATTGGTGAGTGCAACCTTTAAATCGATATCCACCCCCTCACTAAATTTCGACCTAACCGGGGGCGAAAATTTGCGAAATTCGCAGACGACTTTACTTGTACCATATCACCCCCTCATGAAAATGCCGCAAAGTGGCAGGAAGCGCCTATTCGGATACCAGCTAGTTAAAATCTGGCCGATCTTGACAGTATGGCATGATTCTTGGCGCAGACGACACAAGCTGTGCTGCACAAATGCCAAGGTTCATGGATAGTGATTATCAATAACAATAATTGATGCGTGGCTTTACTGTAGTTGGCAGCCAAAGAAACATTGAGAGGCGATGGATCATCTGAACAGTCATCCTGTCGGAGAAGATGAATCATGCCACCCTGAATGATCACTGCAGGTTGGTACGGCAATCGATCGCGCACAATCAGTATTCATTGCTGGAATCGTCATGATCCGACTCCATATGGTACGGGGTCACCCGGATGTAAATAGGGAGTTTTCGCAAAGCCCCCGAAACGCCAGCGCGAACGTCTATCCTATTGTTCGGTGCTCTCTTCGTGGCATCGAACAATGGGATTGGCGTTTGCGTTTGCGTTTCGGGGGCTTTGCGAAAACTCTCTATTATGACCACGGGGACGCAGTTTCAGAGCGCTCCTCTACGCGAGTGTTTTCTCATGCGAATTGGTTCTCTATGGGTAACTCACCCGTAGAAAACTTGTATCACCTGTGGCGTTGGTCTTAGCGTGATGGGTAACTCACCCGTAGAAAACTTGTATCACCTGTGGCGTTGGTCTTAGCGTGATGGGTAACTCACCCGTAGAAAACTTGTATCACCTGTGGCGTTGGTCCTAGCGTGAGTTGTAAGGAAGGCAACGTTGCATGATGGCGAATTGCTCATTGAGAGCCAAGTCGTGCAAGAAAACTCTCGCGTGGAGGAACATTCTCTCCATGCCAGGCTAACCTGATCACCCCCCGTAGGCCTACCCCCCCCGTAGGCCTACCATGCCTAGATACACAAAGATTTCTGATCAAAAACTGCAATGCTTTATGGAAGGTACAATCGGCTTTTAATTTATATTCCAATAATCAATCGATCGATTGCATGTATTCAAATACCTCTACTTCTCGTGATATACAAAGGCCTAGCATCCATATACAAATATAAGGGTTAGCATCTACATGTATACAAAAGCCTAGCGTCCATATACAAATATAAGGCCTAGCATCTATATACAAAGCCTAGCGCCCATACAAAGGCGCAACCAACACCTCAACAGGTGTCGGTTCGTCTCTCTCTACACCAACAGTTGAAGAATAACGTTTATGTTTCTATGGTGAATAGGGAAATTTGATTATGTGATAATTAATACGGTCCTTATTTTTTTCTTGGTGGTAATTCGCAAAAGAAAATACGTGGCTGGTATAGAGCGTCATCCATTTTATTAGCACCGGCCTTTTCACGGTTATGGCGAGTGTGGGGCACGCGAGGTCGATTTTCCAGAAACCATCCCAGCCAATCTATGTTTTTTTTTGTGTCTTACGTGATGCTGCAACCGCTTGTAATGGGGAAAGCGTTTCCTCTTTCATCCCTGGACAATTAGATCCAGGATAACGCTGGTTGCTAAGCTACGTCACAAGTATTGTCAGCCTGTCTGGATCTGGACGTTTTCTACGTGTTGTTGTTTTCACCTCGGATTGAAAGAAGCGAAAAATTGGAAGTTAGCTATTGATTTCTTTATCTTCATTAGAAGGTGTGCACGTCATACCACAACTCATTGTAAACACGTCGTTGTATGTTGATGTTGCAAGTAGTGGTGAGTCAAAACAGCCGCTTGCTTTAGCACCTTCCCCGAACCACAACCCTCAGAATCCACACGACTGCGATTGCGTGGGGCTTCGCGACCGAGAAGGCTTTGTTTACTGGGGGTGTAGTAGTGTGATCTGATCTGGGCCCAGTTTCACAAAGAATCTTAAGTCTAAAGTTTGACCAGGTTTCAGCAAATCAGATGGCTTCATTTCAGACTTAAGTTTTTTCTTAGACTTAAGATTCTTTGTGCAACTGGGCCCTGTTCGATCGCGTATCCAGATTTCGCGTCAAATCTCGCGATAACCTCAAGCGAGCGAAAGAGTACAGACGTCCTTTGTTTTACCTTTGCCCTTTTACTTCGGTTTACATGTACCTTTGTCCTTTGTCCACGCCAGCGTGCAGATTTTTAAAAACATCCTTCGCTGTGAGGAAGATTTTTAATGACGGTTTCCTTTTGGTAAACTCAACCGATTGCTAAGCCGACGATAATTCGTTGGAATAGATCGCGACACCCTCCCCTGAAATTCACTCTCCGCTGTGATCTGAAGGACTTGTGACGATCGCTTCTTAGAAAGTAGGCCCTTTCCCGGTCACCGCTTCAAGGTAACCTTGATACCTTTGGTAGAGAACTAGGCTCTCACCAGGTCATCAGCTCAAGGAATCCTTGATGCCTTTGAAGGGCGTGAACAAAGTGAGATCAAACGGAAAAGAAACATAAAAAATGGTCATTCCTTTCCACTTGGCCATTATTCAGATGGGCTTGTGCACCTAAAAGTTTCTTACATACATTTTCTTGATGAAAGAATGAAAAGGAAGATTTTTTTGCGGGATGAGTCCATAACCTGTGTTGTCTTTGAAAGGCAATGTACACTCCAGCTTCTTGGAGTATATAACCATTGAAAAGTCCTAAGAGTCTTCAATGAATTGATATAAGTCTGCAGAACATTGTGTCGTGGGTGGGGCTTCTCGGATGTTTTTTAATGATTAGATCAGAAGAAGACAGCAGTGCTCGTTGGAGGTCGAGTTTTGTGATCTTGAATCCGTGGAGTAAACCGTAGGCGTCCTTTTTGTGGCTTTTTCTCGCGAAATGCACATCATCGGAGGTCACATATCAGTGGTTCTTCATGCTTGCTCCCTTCGTCAGCATTCTGGCTTACCATCGGTGCTGCCATACTCCTGGCTCTTGGATCTCCCCCCATAACTCTGCCTCTATGCCACGCTAACCGGAAGTCGTATCCAGGTTGATATCCGTTGCTGTTGGCAAACCTTCGCTGTTTGCTGCTGAACGTTCTTTTCTTTCGAAAGCAAACACTGGTGCTGCGGCTCTGCCCCTTGCCAAGAAATATTGGGAAATACTTTCATGAAAAGCTGCTTTGTTTGCGAGATTCAAATCTTATAGTACGCCTGAGGTCTTATGATGGGTTCGCATCATCTATGACAGCCATCATACACAGTTAGAGAAGCTAAAGGCAAATGTTTCGTTTTCCTTTCTATCTGTTGGAACAATCCGCTCATTTTCTAGGCACCTGAGCTATAAACCCTTGCCTCAGCCGATTGCAGGCTCAGCTAAGCCTATTTGAAGTAGTAATACAGATATTTTTTCTAGATTGAGATAACTATTGGATGGATATTTGAGATGAGAAACCAGTGAGTATCACTTTCTTGAAGTGGTACATTGTCTCATCTTCTTGCTGACCAACTAGACCGCCCCTGGAGTGTGACAATTCAAGGTTACATCACGTCGCCGTCGCCTCCAGGCCCGGGATTACCCAGCCATTTCCAGGTCTCTCTCCCGTCTTCCACCAAGGGATGCCTTCCGCTGCCAACCTCCGCCGTCTCCACTCTAAACGAACGTAATCAGGAGCGTTTCTGATGGGAACCGCCCAATTAATCGACGGCGAATTGCGCATTACAAGGGCAAACCAAAGTTAGATGTAGAAATTGCCCTGTTTACATTGAAACAATCGTTGTAGAATTGGAAACATCGGGGGTCTCATTAGCGATCTGTTGTTGTTCCTAGTCAAACTGGGAAACCTCGGCACTGCTGTGTGAGACGAGGGTTCGACGATCTCCCTCAGGTTAAGTTGCTGAATGACTGTCTGAAGGAAAGTTCGAGGGAAAAACACATGGGCCCGTATTCTAACAGCCTCCTTAACTCTAAGGTCCACTTTAAGTTTTTGTATTGTGTCCTGCAAACAATAGCTAAAGGTAAACCTCAGAGTTAAGGGCGGCGCACACTTGCGATTTTTCGAGCGATTTTCTAGGCGACTGGCCTTGCGACCACAGCAGCGACTGAACATATTATTTTTAGTTTTTTTAGTTCTTGTTGACTCGTTTGCGACAAATACTTCCTTGGAAGATCAGTGATGTCGCGGATGACATCACTGATCGACCTCAAAGGTAATTTAATATCGCATGCGACGTAGTAGTCGCATCGGTAGCCGCCCCTATTTTAGTCGCACATGTGCGCCGCCCTTTAAGGAAGCTTCTAGAATACGGCGCAAGGTGACAAACTCGTACATTTGGCGAGTTTTCGCAATAGGCGAACGACGACGCGTCTATTGTTCGAGTCATACTCAGACAATAGAAAATGGTAACCTAATCGTCGGCTTATCCGGGCGATTGCGAAAACTCGCCATTCTGGCCAATCATACGACGAGTTTGTTTAACTGACTTCACATCAGTCCTGGGAAGTGACATTCAAGCCATGCCGCAGTTGTCTGTCGCAGCTAAATGGGGTATTACTCGTACCCTCTGTTAGTAACACTATGATGTC
Organism: Notospermus geniculatus; assembly: GCA_002633025.1. Lineage (NCBI taxonomy): Eukaryota > Metazoa > Nemertea > Pilidiophora > Heteronemertea > Lineidae > Notospermus > Notospermus geniculatus. The sequence continues at coordinate 75,887 of NMRB01001390.1, forward strand.
AGTTCGCTTTCGTACCCTGGAGATTATCTGGGAATTGAAATGTAAAATGTCATAGCTTCATCTAATCTTTGAATTGGGTGATAACAATATGGATTTTTTGGTGATATTGGATAATGTCATATCCCAGTATCGGCGCCAAACGTCTTTGCCGCCGGCAGATGATTGCGGTTTGTCGGCTATAAATCATGAAATTATGACACTGGGTAAAAACATTGTGTGTCGATATAGATTTAGATATTCTAAATACAACCATTGTCGTCTTTGATGTCTAATTCGGGGCTTCTGTAGTTACGCAGTTTCAGTATTTTCGGACCATGAGCGCATTAAAGGATCAGTAAATTAAGCGAAAACATCGCCTGGGGACGAGATTTATATTCGTTCTTGTTGTTGTTCTCGATCTTTACTTTTTGAATTGGGAATCCGTCTAATGCTGTGTGTCAAAACTTTGAGGGCCGTATCCACCAAGCGAAGATTATCTTGAACTCAGGTTGAGCTACAACTTTTCCATTGTCACATCACGCCCTGGCGAACCTGAGCATTTGAAAAGTTGTGACTCAACCTTCGTTTCATTTGGTGCATATGGCTCTGATAGTCCTGAAAGAGGCCTTGTGTCAGGCGCTTTCTCTTTGAATGATCCCACCAGCCATAATATCCATTAGTTTAGAATGCCAATCAATGGTTTTTCGACCCAGAGATCAATGGAAAGTCGAAGCACTTGATGTCGATCATCAACAGTTTTAGCGACATATCTCTCGGATAAATCTAAGAGAACGGCCAATAAGAAAATCACAAATAAAATTGTACCACACAATAAAATATTGTTGCAATATAATTAGTTAACTCTACCGCTGAATACATCAGCTACTCAGAAAACCACCTCAGTGTGGAATTTACTTACCTCGGGGGCCATGCTTAGAAACTGTGTGTCACCATAGCAACGGTGTGTGCGTCATTTCCGTTGTTTTGCTAACTCATCGTTACCTTGGCTGTCCTTCGTTTGAAGGCAGGTGACGGATTTATGTTTTGGCTGCAAGAAGACTCCATCGATATTATTGTTTTTTGTTACTTTGAGGAAATGTTTTCTGTTGCTCATTTTATTTTTTACAAATGTCAAGAAAAA